>PVKV010012195.1:27893-66939 GCA_004027835.1 Alouatta palliata | reverse complement strand
GGAAGGGAAGGGAAGGGAAGGGAAGGGAAGGGAAGGAAGATTGGTTCTACCTAGCAGTAGAACTTCAATTCCAACTCTGTTGAGTTAGAATGTCTGCATCTTGAATACATTTTGAACTTCACAGAAGCTGAGAGTTTCAGCCCTCCAAAAGGGTCTTCCTTATCAGATATTGCCCATTGAGTCTAGTAAGGTTGGATGAGTGAAAGTCATTTTGCTGGTATCAGAGCTCTGCTTGTTGACCAAGATTTGGGTATCACTGGAGGTCCATTTGGGTTCCTTCATGGTCACCAAAATGTCACCTTAAATTAGATTTAAAAATGTGATTATGTTTAGACTTTATCTCAGTTCAAAGCTAGTCACCCAGGAAACACAAACTTCAAATAAATGTGGTCAGCATCCTAAAATGGGAAAGCTAAGGTTTCACTCACACAGCCAGAAACAGAAATGTTTAATAGGGTTGCAATAAGGCAAGTGAATATATTAAGGTAATTTGATTGGTTATAACTTGCTACATTTCCAAGAAAGATTGCTTAATATTTTGTGAGAAAAGGTAACAGTTTTTAGGGGTCTTTTCTATGGCAGCCTTTAGTCTTCCCTAATAATTTACAGAACAAAAATGAAGTAGAGATTTCATCTGGAATTGGAGAAGTTACAGATGCATCCTATGTGACTTAGACCAGGAAGTCATATTCCTTTCAGGTCTTAAATAATTTAAAGTTCCAATAATATTAAGTTTGAATTACTTAATTTCACAAGGCTATGTAAAGATAGTGGAATTACTTGCTCATCAGAAGTTATTTTATTCTGTTTTAGTAGATCTTCCCAGTTTTTCTAAGTGGCATCAATTTACCCACATTTGTACGAGCAATGTATGAGAGTTTCAACTGCTACAGAACTTTGCCAACTCAGGTTACTAACATTCTTCCTTATGTTAGCCATTCTGATGAGTGTATAGTTTAGTACTTTTTGTATTGCTTAGTACTTTTCTTGATTAATAATAGGGGACTATACATATGTGTGTTTTTATTGAATATCTGAATATCTTTATGAAGTTGTCCTCAAGTTTAATTCTTCATTTTTCATTTGTATATTCTCTCATTCTTATTGATTAGTATATTTTCTTACAGATTTATGTATTCTGGGAGAATATTTGCAAGACCTTTATGAGTTGTATTTATTGCAGATAATTCATCTGTTCTTTGATTTTACATTTGTATTGGTATTCTTTATGAACAAAGTTCTTAATTTTCATGTAAAATAATATGTTAAACTAATGAACTCTATACTTTTCACAAATTAACTTTTATCAGTTAGGTTTTACATGACTTTTCTGTGTAGAGTGTTTGGTAGGGGTCACAGGTAATTTTCTTCTATTTCTGTATGTACTTCATACGCTTATTTGTTTAAAGCTGATCATTTTGTAATGTAAACATTGCTATAAATCAAGAGCATATTTATTATATAGGTGTAGTTTTGGTCTATTTATTCTGTTGTACTTCTACATTTTTCTTTCTTCATGCAAATATTATATTGTCCTATTCGCTGTGTTTGTCCTAATTACAATAAATGTTGATAACTGATCTGTTAAGTATGTTTACCAATTTTTTTGTCTGTTTCCAAGAATGTCCTAGTGATTCTTAGTCATTTATTTTTATTGGCATAAATATTATATGATCAGCTTTTTATTTCAAATTCAAAATTCTAGTAATGTGTTTGGGAAAGCATTGAATTTTTAGATAAATTTGGGGAGCATACACATCTTTACCTCTCTCTATCCATGATGTTAGTATATGCCTCAATTTACTTAGATCTTCTTATAGGTCTCCTAATGCTTCATAATTTTCTTTTGTAGGTTTTGCACATATTTTGTTGAGTTTTGTATCAGTTAGCTTCGGTTTATATAAAGCATCTCAAAATTTATCAGCATAAAACAGCATACAATTTTTTAGGTCATAATTCTATGCATTGACAAATTGGCTGAATCTCATTGGGGTGGTTTTACTGGTGTGAGTCTTGCTTAGCTTATTCTGGTTGGATTCCCTCCTGTGTTTGTGATAAGCAGCCAGGAAAGCTTGGAACTGACTTCTCTAAGACCCTTGGATAAGATGACTCTTCTAGCTACATGTGGTTTATAATCATTAGGAGGCTAGTTTAGACTTTTTCATATGGCAAAGGTGAGAAGGACCCAAATGAGTCTGTAAAGCCTTGCAAAACTCTTGATATTTAGACTCTGAAGTTGAACAATGTCACTTAATTGGACAAATGCATTCATGGTCCTACTCAGAATCATACTTTGAAGAAAAACACCCTTTCAAGGCAAATTCTGATAATAATTTTATTCTTGTATTCTGTAATCATGAAAAATTTACTTATTGATAATATTATATAGATTTTTTATTGGATTTTGTCTTCATAAATAGGTCATCTCTAAGAAATGACAAATTTATTTTCTCTTACCCATCCTATTTCTTTTACTTTTTCTTAGTACAGTGTTTACAAGCTAATTATGTTAATCACTTTCCTTTTTCTCTTTTCATGAAGTTATCAGTATTACACATTTAATTATAATGATGTATTAGTCTGTTTTCACTCTGCAAATAAAGACACACCCAAGACTGGGTAATTTGTAAAGGAAAGAGGTTTAATTGGCTCACATTTCCACAGTGCTAGAGAGGCCTCAGGAAACTTACAATCATGGCAGAAGGGGAAGCAAACACATTCTTATTTACATGGCAGCAGGAAGGAGAAGTGCCAAGCAAAAGGGGAAAAGTCCCTTATAAAACTGTCAGATCAGATCTTGTGATGAGTCACTCACTACCACAAGAACAGCATAAGGGTAACTGCCCCCATGATTAAATTACCTCCCACCAGGTGCCTCTCACTGCAACACATGCGAATTACAGAAACTACAATTCAAGATGAGATTTGGGTGGGGACACAGCCAGACCATATTACATGTATTATTATTAACTAAAGATAATACTTTATTCAAATTTTCTTATTTTATACCCAGTATTTTCTTGGGAGGAATAACACAGAATTCAAGTAATATTCATCCTATCATATGAAGCAAACATATGTTAGTAGTGTTCAACATAAGTTAGTAGTGTTAATGTTAAGGCTGGTCACCAGGCTGACACAGTGTTTGCCAGACTTCCACATTAGAAATTTAAGTCGTCTGCGCCCATCTTCCATACTGTATGATTTGAAAGGATTCAAATCAGCCCATATTTAAGGAAGGAGAGAATTATGCTCCATCTTCTTGAGGGCAAATTATCTATGTACATTATTAGAATCATTTTACATCAGTGATTTGTTTATTTTCTTTCACTTATAATTTTATTCAATTATGCATTTGTATCCACATTTATGCGTGCAATTATGCATGTATATTTTTACTTTGAGCTATAATAAAATACTCCTTTTTTAACTCTAATTTTTCCAGCTTTAGCCATTGAGAGCTATTTCAGTAGCCTCCAGTGTATCTGTGACATACTCCATAATTGGGATTTTGGAAGTCTTCTTTTGGTGCACTCTAGGATACTCAAGATTTATCTTGTATATTTTTCTGTTCCCATCCTAGACATAGTGATTTCTCCAAAGAGCACGTATTCCTTTTATTTGAAAATGGCATTAGAAGCCAAGATCTGAATGTTATCTGTGCTTATTGACACTGGAGTATTTTGAATCTAGGGTTTCTCAGATGGCAAAACAATAATATGTACATATGTATACTAACATATGCACACAAAATATCTGTAAATAATTCTATATATAACCTTTTGTATCTATATCAAGCTAAACATAAATTTATGTTGATATTTCCAATATTAATACAGTAACACACTGATCATTCTAGTCTTGTCCTTACTTGTTTAGCCTCAGACTCCAACAGTGAAAAACATGAATGGTATTTATCATTTAATTATTCTATTCTAGTATACAAATTTAGTGGCTTCAGAATTATTAAACAATACCTCTGTAAGAAACAAATTTATGATGTAGGGTACAGTGATTTTACGAAGTTCTTCTTACTTTTAGTTGTACAGTCTAAACATTTCCAAAATTACTTAGGCCTGTACTTTCTTCACAGAATTCATTTCATGCTTTTGTTAACAGATTTTTTAAATAATTATTTATATTCCATCTGGAATTACTGGACACCTTAGTTATTTTTTAAAAATATTTGTATACATTAAGAATCACTCCTTGTGATGCAAAGTTTTGTAAGTTTTGACAGATGCACAACATAATTTATCCACCATTATTGTGTCTTACAGAATAGTTTCATGTTTCTTAATACTGTGTGCTTCTCCTTTTTCAATCTTCTTTTCTCAAACCTTTGGCAACCACTGATCTGTTTACTATCTCTACAGTTTTTGTTTTTTCTAAAATATGATATAATTGAACCATACAGTATGTAGCCTTTTCAGGCTGATTTTTTAATTTAAAAATTTGCCTTAAGATTTTTCCACATTCTTGCAGAGCTTGATAACTCTTTCTTTTTAATCACTAAGTAGTATTCCATTGAATGAAAATTTCGCAGTTTGTTTATTCATCTATTGAAGGACATAGGTGTTTCTTTCACTTAGGGACCATTAAGAAAAAGAGACTATCAACATTTATACGCAGGTTTTTATGTGGACATGTGTTCTCAAATTGATTGCATAAATACTGTAAGTTCAATTTCTAGATACATGGTATGGATATAATTAGCTTTGTAATAAACTGCTGAACTATTTTCCAAACTGATGGTAGTATTTTGCATTTCTACCAACAATGGATGAGAGTTCCTGTTGCTCCAAATCTTAAGCATTTAGTATTGTTAGCTATACTGAATTTTAGTCATTCTAACAAGCATGTAGTGCCATTTCATATATTTTTTGTTTTTGTTTGTTTTATTTTTCTTTTTTGAGACAGTCTCACTCTGTTATCCAGGCTGGAGTGCAGTAGCACAATCTCCGCTCACTGCAACTCCACTTCCCAGGTTCAAGCAATTATTGTGCCTAAGCCTCCCGAGTAGCTCAGATTACAGGCATGTGTCACCATGGCTGGCTATTTTTGTGTATTTTTAGTAGATATGGGGTTTCCACACACTGGCCAGGCTGGTCTTGAATGCCTGACCTCAAGTAATTTGCCTGCCTCGGCCTCTCAAAGTGCTAGGATTACAGATGTGAACCACTGCACCTGGCCATTGTTGTTTTAATTTTCATTTTGCTAACAATAAATGATTTTGTTTATCTTTTTAGATAACCATCGCCACCTGTTCAGACTTCTTTTCATATTTAAAAAATTGGGTCATTGGTTTTCATTATTGTTGAGGGTTAAGAGTTCTTTATATATTTTGGTTATAAGTCCTTTATCTAATATGTGTTCTCAACAGTTTAGCAAGCATGAATTATTGTCTACCAAGGAAATCTGTAAGAGATTCACAGCCCAGTGTTTACACTAGGGCTGATTATGTAGGTAGCTTCTGCTAGAGTATGCCAAATTTTCAGACTCCCAGAAAGAAAGTGTTAGGCATAAAGCACATTGTTTCTACAAACAGTTAATCAAAATAAGCCATTTTTATTAGGTAATGATGTAAAAATTTCCAAATCCAAATCTAAGTTCCTAAGTACAAAATTACCCTTGTATGCATATCTTTCTAAAAATAGCAATCTCAGTCTTGCTATACTATTTGTTCTGATACTTTAGAATTTTAAATTTTAATTATATTAAGTTAAAAATACTCAATTCCATTTTTTACTATTTTTTAATTTTTTAATTCTCAGAATAATTTCAAGTGTTATTTTAGATTCAGGTGTTAGATGTGCGGGTTTGTACATAGGTATTTGCATGATGCTATAAATTTAAGAGCAAATGATCCTGTCACCCAGGTAGTGAGCATATTACCCAATAGTTAGTCAACTATTACCCTCCCTTCTCCTTTTAGTAATCCCCAGTGTCTATTGTTGCCATCATTATGTCCATGAGTACCCAACATTTAGCTCCCACTTATTAGTGAGAACATATGGTATTTGTTTTTACATTTCTAAGTTCTCTTAGCATAATGGCATCTAGCCATATCCATGTTTCTTCAAAGTACAAGATTTTGTTCTTTTTTTATGGCTGTGTAGTATTCCATGGTATATATGTACCATATTTTTTTTTCTAACTCACTATTGATGGGCAACCAGGTTGATTCCATGTCTTTGTTATTATAAATAGTGCTATGATGAACATATGCATATATATGTCTTTTTAGTAGAACAATTTACATTCTTTTGAATATATGCTGATTAATGAGATTTCTGGGCCAAATGGTAGTTTGAAGTTATTTGAGAAATATTCACACTGTTTTCCAGTGACTACTAACTTAAATTTCCACCAACAGTGTATAAGCATTTTCTTAGCAGCCACATCAGCATTTGTTGTTTTGCACTTTTTAAAATAGGCATTCTGACTGGTACAACATGGTATCTCATTGTGGTTTTGACTTGAATTTCTCTGATGATTAGTGATACTGTGCATTTTTTATATGGTAATTGGCCACTTCTAGGTCTTCTTTTTTTATTATTATAATTTAAGTTTTGGGGTATATGTACAGATCATGCAGGTTTATTACATAGGGATACATGTGCCATGGTGGTTTGCTGCATCTATCCCCCCATCATCTATACTATTTCTCCTAATGTTATACCTGCCCAATACCCCAACCCCTGGTATCCCTCCCTTAGACCTCCCGCCCACCCGACAGGCCCTGGTGTGTAATATTGCCCTCCTTGTGTCCATGTGTTCTCATAGTTCAACACCCATTATGAGTGAGAACGTGCAATGTTTGGTTTTCTGTTCTTGTGTCAGTTTGCTAAAAATGATGGTTTCCAGCTTCATCCATGTCCCTGCAAAGGACATAAACTCATCCTTTTTTATGGCTGCACACTATTCCATGGTGTATATATGCCACATTTTCTTTATCCAGTGTATCATTGATGGGCATTTGTGTTGGTTCCAAGTCTTCGTTGTTGTAAACAGTGCCACAATGAACATACATGTTCAGGTGTCTTTATTATAGAATGCTTTATAATCCTCTGGGTATATACCCAGTTATGGGATTGCAGGGTCAAATGGTATTTCTATTTTTAGATCCTTGAGGAATTGCCACACCATCTTCCACAATGGTTGAACTAATTTACACTCCCACCAAAAGTGTAAAAGCATTCCTATTTTTCCATATCCTCTCCAGCATCTATGGTCTCCTGATTTTTAATGAGTGCCATTCTAACTGGTGTAAGATGGTGTCCCAATGTGGTTTTGATTTGCATTTCTCTAATGACCAGTGATGATGAACATCTTTTCATATGTTTGTTGGCTGCATAAATGTCTTCTTTTGAAAGGTGTCTGTTCATATCCTTCACCCATTTTTTGATGAGGTTGTTTTTTTCTTATAAATTTGTTTAAGTTCTTTATTGATTCTGGATATTAGCATTTTGTCAGATGGGTAGCTTGCAAAACCTTTTTCCCATTCTGTTTGTTGTTGGTTTACTCTAATGATTGCTACTTTTGCTGGACAGAAGCTCTTAAGTTTAATTAGATCCCATTTGTCTATTTTGGCTTTTGTTGCCATTGCAACAAAAGCCAAAATAGATTATTTTCTAAAACTTTATTAGTAATATCATTTCTAAGCGATGTTGGAATTAGGGGTTTCTCAAGGTTTAGGTAAATTTATACCAGGTTATGGATAAAATATTTTATAATAGCTACCTATACAACAAACATGAATGCAGTTGTATTGAGATAAATATATATATACATAAATAATTGCTTGAAAGTTAAAATATATTAAGAATATGTAACATATACTAATTAATATGTCACATATTTATAAATTATTTTTATATTATCATATATTCATGTATAAATCAATTTAATATAAATACATAAAATTAGCATATTATATTACTATCTTAATATTCAAATATATTTATATATAATATTCATGTATCTTATAAATATGTAATATTTATATATGATATTACCATTTTAATATATTACACACTATAATTTTTACATGTGCTATATTATCCAGATATTTACATATAAATATAGAATATATTAATAATATAGTGTAATTAATATTAATATATAATTTATATCTTAATAAAACATATTTATATTTATAATATATTTATAATTGACATAAATTATTTGTAATTTACATAAATATGTGATTATATATAAATTAATAATTTACGTTAATTAAAACATTAATATATAAATATATTTAATGTTCAAGTATTTATCTTTTTGTGCTTATTTGATTCTCCTAGTATTCTGCATACTTTATGAAAGAAAAGAGTATTTTTTCTAGCTGCCTGCTTTGTCTTTTATCCATTTTATCTGCATGGAAAAAACAAATTAAGATTCTAGATTCAAAAAATTTATCTCTAAGGCCACAGAGGATATATTACTATTACTTTTTTGAAACAAAGAAGCACTTTATAAAATAATTTTAGAGGTCATTGTATACATAAAAAATATACAGGCCAAGTGAAATAGTTTACTTCAGAGGCTTATTTTCCATCTACTATGTTAACTGAAACTTTTAATAATAGTGAGATACATTTAATAATTCCACCAACACTAATAAAGCAGTTTCTGTGTTCAAATATAATATAAGGAATCAGAGAAAATTGTAAGGCCATCAGTCAGGAAACCAGAATATAAGCTAGGACATTCACACTGGGAAATTAAAGAAAATTTAATGAAGAAACCACTTGGAATGGTTGGGAAGAACTTAAGAAAATTAACAGAGTATCCACGGTCCTATGGTCCAGGATTCCCAAGAGAAAGATGAGCAGAAGCACCCAGAACTCACTTCACAAGGCAGAAACAGTTATCAGAAGAGTGAAACATGAAATTGAGTGTTCTTTACACTGAGCTCTTAAATACCATATACTAAGTTGTATCACCGGTAGTTGGAGCTTTTTGATACTCAAGAGTACCACACTCTTGGAGTGTGGCATGTTCTGAGAACCATCCACTCCAGTGTGTTAAAGGAAGACCTTTATTTTTTATTTATTTTTATTTTTTATTTTTATTTTTTGAGATGGAGTCTTGCTCTGTCGCACTCCAACTCTGTCGCACAGTTTGGAGTGCAGTGGGGCAATCTCGGCTCACTGCAATCCCCGCCCACCTCCCAGGTTCAAGCAAACTCCTATTTCAGTCTTCCGAGCAGGTGAGACTACAGACACATGCTGCCACACCTTTTTTTTTTTTTTTTTTTTTTTTTGTATTTTAGTAGAGACGGTGTTTAACCATGTTGGCCAGGCTAATCTCAAACTCCTGACCTCATAATCCGCCTGCCTTCGCCTCCCAAAGTGCTGGGATTACAGGCGTAAACCACCAAGCCAGGCTGAAAGACCTTTATCATACTTGGTGTGCAGCTTCATAAACTGCAGTATCAGCTTTCCTGACCTCTGGTCCCCCAGTTTTTGCAAGAGACATGCAAGCCGTTAGTACATATTAAATCCTGTATCTCACGTCTATACAAAATAGCTTTTGCTCTACCAGCTGAAACCAAATGATTATATTTCTAGGAATGCCTCTTTCTCTTTGTAGAAGGAAGTCTCAACTTTGTGAAGTTTATAAGGTTTTTCACAATGCACATTTAATTTTGTCTTCAATTCTCAGTGACATCTACTTTTTGTACACCGTACTCCATAAACATTGAACTATTTACAAGTGCCAGGAATTAATTTTATTTCAAATAATAATAAAAGATATAAGATAAAAGGTAAAATAAATAACGAAGTAAAAATTAGTGAATTAAGAAAGTTTTTAAAACACGGAATTTATCATGAATGAATAAGAGTAACAAGAAAATATACAAATAATAAAAATAAAACTCTCCAGAATCTTCTAGGTTGAAGAAAGAAAAATTGAGGAGAATGATATAGAAACGATATAAAAGGAATCAATATGTGGACAACATTGAGAGCTAAACAAATATCTGAATTTTTAAATTGTGAAAACGCAATGAGTTTAATAAATAAAATTAAATTGGTTTCTAAATTTAAATTGGCGCCATGATGAAAAGCCATAATTTCAGCTATGAACAGGAAAGTAGTAAGTTCAAAAACAGATGGACAAACAGATTGATACCAGACTTCTTACTAGTGAAATTAAGTGTTAAGATGCAGTGAAGTAATATATTTAAAGAAGTAAGAGAAAATATTTGCCTTCTAGGTGTCTAATTCCAGTAAAATATAAAGCTGTAATTCAGTAGTAAAATTTAAATTCTAACATGAATGTAAATTGAGCATATCTTTATAAAAGAAGAAAGATACAAGACCTTGTAGTGAAAAATTATTTAAAATGTCAAACATTTACTAATATATTAATCTAATTTAAATTATTAATTATTTATTAACTGTAAGATTATGTAGAAATATTTTGATTTTTAAAAAGTCCTTACGCATATGTTTTAAGCAAAAATTATAAAGAAGTTAAGAATGTTTTGGAGAATGAAAATAACTGAAGAACAAGTTACTTCCAAAACAAATTTATACTTTGTGAAAAAGATTATGTATGATAAAATTTTAAGAATAACAACTGGAAAGTAACATGTAATAAACAAATACAATAAAGGTCTCAAAAAATGGAGGTTAAAATAGGAGGAAAAAATTGGAGAAAACTTTGTAATTTCAAAAATAGGACATGAAGAAGAAAAAAGCAGGAACACATTAAACTGAAAACAAAATGATAATGGCAAGTATTTTTAGTTAATCATTATAAAAGTGAGTATATTAAACTCTCATAGATTGAAGTTTAAGTGTTCAGATATATAACTCACAAAGACATGACTTACAACAAAATGAAATAAGAATAAAACATGGGCAGAGTTCAGAGATCTCTGGGAAATTCTTAAGTAAAATAATGCTAATATAACAATATTTGTATAAGGCAAAATAGAATCAAAGGAAGAAAACATTGAGAGTATGAGAGAAGAACTACATAAGTATAAAATTTTAAAAATACATTTTAAAGATTTAATAATCGTACACTTATAAACACCTAATAATAAAAATTGGAAATCTGTAGTATATAATTAGAAGAAAACTCTAAATTCACAATAAAATTTGACATTTAATATACTTTGACTGCAAAATAATAGTCTAATTCAATTTCCATGAATAACAAATACAAATGTTAAAAAATGTTAGATAAAATTAAAATATTTAAAAATTTATTATATCTTAAGTGTTTATAAATTTCTGACTCATTCCACGTACTGTATTCTCTAACCCAATTGCAAAGAATCTAGTGTGGAATTCTCTCATTCCACTGTTGAAAGATCAATCAATACTCCTTTATTTATTTATCTGGTATTAAATTGTGCCTCTACAAATCTCACATCACAGCAATAATACATTCTTCTAGGTAAACTCAGAAAATATATCTAAAATTCTTCTGAGGCTACTATATTTTCCACTTGTCAACTCTTACGATCTTTTGCAAAATGTTGATTTATTGCTGACACAGCAGGCTGATAGTGTCTGGATTAATTGATTAAGGTGGGGGCTGGAGAAGAGTTAATAATTGTGTAGTCTATAATCTTGCTTTCAAGTATCAGAAGTAAAGTTTGATGCAGCTTGCTGAGGGAGTTGGAAAAATAAAATATCCAAAATAAAGCTATAATTTCACTTGAGAAACAAGATGTAGTAATCACCTGATATGATTGTATGTATGTGTGCCAGTGTTACATGAAAGTGTGTGTGTGAATGTGAACATGCATATACACACAACAGTCAAAAGCTGTGGAAGCCAGAACATTATTTCTCAATGTGTGATATATTTACCACTTGCATTGTCATAAATATAGCTTTATTGTTCTCACGATATACCAGTAAATTAGAACTTTTGTGGAATGGAGCCAAATCATCTGTCTTTAATGAGCTCTTTAAATTATTAAAATGTGAAAGTCTTTGTTTTAACTAACCAAAGTGTTAAAGTGTCCTTAATATGAATTTAAATGTGATGACTCATGCTGCAAAAAAACTAAGGTAAGGAACTTAAACTTAGTTGTCTGAGGTTTACTGGCAGAAGAATGATACAGAATTAAGAAGAAATGGTACATCACTGAAGCTTTTTAATATTATGTGGGCCCTTTCTCCCTACTACCAAAATTGGCTTGAATTTTCTAAACAAGTATAAGATTTCTGTGTTTTTCAAAATAATAATGAAAATGCAGAGGGAAATCACAAGAATTACAAAAATGAAGAATGAAGAAACAGCCAAAATAAAGGGTAAGAGAGCAAGAAAGCAATGCGTATTGGATGCTCTTAGTAAAATCAGATATGGTCTAATTTGCTCTTTTTTTCTAGGAAAGAAGCATCAAAGCCTAAAAACATATACAAATACTTTTAAGAATAGAGACAATATCACAGTTGTCCTAGGATGGGCAGGGAAGAGGTAAGTGTATGTGTCTGTGTAGATAAAGTCTGTGGTAGACAGATTCCAACGAAACCTGCCCAAGAGTCCATCTACTTGTTTTTTATCTACTTCTCAGAAGAAATTTCACAAATCAGATTAAATTCCCAAATATGACCCAGTCAGTTAACTACAAGGCAGTAAATTATTTTGCTGAATCTGACCCAATCAGGTGAGCAGCTCAAAATCAAAAAGAATTTCCCAGCAGAAGACAGGAAGATAGAGTCAAACTATGGGAAAGATTCAAAGATATTTCTATTTCTGACTATGAAATGGAGGAACCTCTTGAGAAGGAATGTGAATCACGTGTAGGAGCAGAGAGCAGCCCTTCAGCTGACAACTGGCAAGAATGCAGAGACTGTAGACCTACAACTGCAAGACGCTAGATTCTGCCAATATTGTGAATGAGCTACTAATCAGATTCTCCTCTGAGTCTCCAGGTAAGAGCCTAGCTTGGCCCAACACCTTGACCTGGGGCTTATGAGGCCATAACCAGATGACTTACTATGCTTACCTGGATGAGGTACAATATTCTGACCTACAGTATTGTGAGATAATAATTGACTGTCGTTTCAAGCTGCTAGATTTTTTATAATTTGTTACTCCAAAATCAAAAACTAATACAAATCCATATAGTCACACAATATCTAAAAACGTAAGTTTCACACAAATTCATTACCTTACTGCAAGACTTACAATAAGGATACAGTAATTAAGACAGTTTGATACTGGCAAAAGCATGGACAAAGAAATCAATGGAACAGAATAGAGAGCCCATAAATAGACCCACATAAATACACTTAACTGATCTTCAACATGCAAAGGAAATGAAATAGAGCAAAGGTAATCTTTTCAAAGAATGATGCTGGAACAACTGAACATCAACATGCAAATAATAATAATAATAATCTAGACTTCAAATCCTTGATAAGCATTAACTCAAAATGTCTTACAGACCTAAATTTGAAATGTAAACTATAAAACTCCTAGAAGTTAAAGATAATATAGGGGAAAATTTAGATGACCTTAGTTATGGCAATGGCTTTTTAGATACAACAGCAAAGACACAGTCTATGAGACTAACAATTGATAAGCTGGAATTTATTAAAATTTTAAAAAATCTCCTGCTTTGTTAAAGACAGTGACAAGTTAATGAGAAGGCAAGCCACAGACTGGGAGAAAATATTTGCAAAAGACACAGCTGATAAAAAAAAAAAAAAAAAAAACCTGTTATCCAAAACATACAAAGAACTCTTAAAACTCAACACTAATAACATTAAAAGCCTAATTTTAAAAATGTGAAGAAGACCTGAACACACATGTTAACAAAAAAGGAATACAGATAACAAATAAGCATCATGTATCATTAGGAGATTTCAACTTAAAATAACAAAATAACACATACATACCTATCAAGATGGCCAAAATCCAGAACACTTAACATCACTAAATGCTGGCAAGGCTGTGGAAAATCCTGAACTCTCATTCATTGCTGGTGAGAATGCAAAATGGCACAGAGGCTTGGAAGTGTCTTATGAAACTAAACAGTCTTACTATATGATTCAGTAATCACGCTCCTTGATATCTACCCAAATGAGGTGAAAACTTACGTTCAGTCAAAGACCCACACAAAGATATTTATAGCAGCTTTCTTCACAGTTGCCAACATTTGGAAGAAACTAAGAGGTCTTTCCGTAGGGAGTGGATAAATAAGCTGTGGACCATCCAGACAATAGAACGTTATTCAGTGCTAAAAAGAAATAATCTGTTGAGCCATAAATAGACCTGAAAAAAATCTTAAATGAATATTCCTAAGTGAAAGAAGCCACACTAAAAGGCCACATGTGATTCCAACTATATGACATGCTGGAAAATGCGACACAAAACAGAGCAAAAAGCTCAGTGGTCGCAGGGGTTATGGTAGAGGCAAGGATGAACAGCAAGAGCACAGAGGATTTTTAAGACAGGGAGACCCTTTGATATGATACTACAATGGTGGATACATTTCAGTATACATTAATTAAAACTCATAGAATATACAACACAAAGAGTGAACCCTAATGTAAACGATGGACTTGGGGTAATAATGATGTATCAATATAGGTTGACTAAAATTGTAACGAATCTACCACTCAAGTGCAGGGCGGGAAATCCATCCCTAGTTCAGGAGACTGTGCATGGGGTATATGAAAACTTTGTACTTTCTGCTCGATTTTGCTGTGAACCTAAAGCTGCTAAAAAAGTTATTAATGAAAAAAATTTATGACATTAGATTTGATAGAGAAAATGTAAAACAGTATTTAACCAACTCACACTCTTGCTTATTTACATGGCAATAATTACTGAAGCCAAAGAAATTCAGTGAGTAGCTCAACAAATGAAATAAACTATTAAGAGACTGTGTTTAAGGGACAAGTTAGGTTTCCTTGTCATAGCTTCAAAAATAGGATGATAATACTATGAATAATGTATATCATAAGCATAGGAAAAAGTCAGTTCTCCCTCAAATTAGCTAGGTTTTCTTGATAAGTAATATATATATATATATATATATGGAAAAGAAAAAAAAACTATTTGGTTAAACTTTAAAATAATAATGAATGATAGATAAACTGGAAAATATGAGAAATGAAAAATAATAAATTTGGTATTTATTATATAATTGTATGAACTATTCATATGTTCTCTTGAAAGAATGGTAGCTAAAAAGTAATTAATACATGCTATTATTTTTTCTGAATTTCAGACATGGAGCTAAGTACTTTACATTCAATTCGCAATTTTTCCTCACAGACAAACAGTATCAGCATCAAGGGCCAGCACTGTCATCGACAGAGAGTGTGTCAAAAATACACAATCTCAGTCTTTACTCCAGTTCTACTGAACCAGAATGTGCACTTAAAAGTCCTTGGGTGATCTTTTCTCACATTAATGTTTAAGAATACTGCCTTACAGCTCCAGATCTTTTCCCAGGATCACCTCGATAGTAGAGCAGAAAATCAATTTAACTGTGTAAGCTTCTCAACCAAATTCTATTGTGTATATCATATAGATGTTAAATACAAACACAGAGGAATCACTATATGGGAAATCAAGATTAAAATACATGTGATACTTTTCTGCATGTTTTTCCAGGGAATAAACCATGTCAGTGGAGAATCAATGTCAGTATGGATTATTATTCTATCATAATGTTGAGGGACTCTTATGATTAAAAAGACAATTTCCTCAAAAGATTTTTAAAAAATCAAACTAATCTTGGTAACTTGTCTTTCCCAATCTCCTGAGAAGGCAAAATTATCAATTCAGAAGTCTAAAAATCATTGAAATAATACCTGGAGAACCCCCTCACTTATAGGGAAAATAGGTTAAAAACGGTACAATGTAGACACATATTTTCACTTTCTTTATCTTCAGCATTGACTGAATGCTAAAATTGGGTTCTTGTATTCACAGAAATAAAATGCCTTCTCTAGTATTTAAATGAATAGTATATCTATTGAATTTTTTCATTCTCTTAGGCCCTACCCTAATGAATGCCAGTAGATAATTATTATTTTTTCATGACAAATAAAAATAATCTAATCTATATTCTATTTGAATCTTGGATGTGATATATGAACTGTGTATCTGGGAGGCATTGGCTGAAACAATTAAAGGTAGATAAGAAATGCAATTTTAAAATTAATTGTTTCAGGCATAGGTACTTTTGTATGTCTCTAGCTAGACTATATTTAGATTTCTGATACTTACAAGGGATATTGTTATGCTAATATTAGTAAAATTATATTGAATCTATGTGCACATCATATTCTTTAAAAGAGACCATCTGCTCCTTTACATTGTGTTGTTATAACATTTACACATAGCTCAGAAAATAACCACACAAGACTGAAATCTTAAAACGCCCATAAAAATTAATTGATTTTTTTTTACTACCATTCTGAGCTCATTACTGGTATGGATATATATTATACTGCATTATACTTTTTCTATATCATTACTTTGTTTTTGGCACTCACTGTAAAATTGGAAAATTCTAAAAATAAGAAAGTTGTAGGATTTAAAACTGCAATAGCCTGCTTTTATAAAAATGTGACTTAAAAATAAATTAATTTTATTGAACTTATAAGTATAAAGGAATTCAGAGTTATCTAAATCATATAAAAAAATCTTTCATTCATTCTTCAACACATTCTAGTTACATAGTTTTCTAATGCTAATTTATATATATATATATATATATTTTTTTTTTTTTTGAGACAGAGTTTCGCTCTTGTTACCCAGGCTGGAGTGCAATGGCGCGATCTTGGCTCACCGCAACCTCCGCCTCCCAGGTTCAAACAATTCTCCTGCCTCAGCCTCCCGAGTAGCTGGGACTACAGGCATGCGCCACCAAGCCCAGCTAATTTTTGTATTTTTAGTAGAGACGGGGTTTCACCATGTTGACCAGGATGGTCTCAATCTCTTGACCTCGTGATCCACCCGCCTCGGCCTCCCAAAGTGCTGGGATTACAGGCGTGAGCCACCGCGCCCGGCACTAATTTATATGATTAAATGTTAAAGATAAATGTCTCTGTATTTTTAAATCTAATATATGTAAATATACATTTTATTATATAATTTATATGCTGTAATTTTGATTTATTTGAAATACATGAAAAGCTAAAGACTGCCATTTATAAATTTTAAAAGCAAAATGAGAGACCTCTTACTTCCTCATAGTCTCTGGTTCACTAATGTGATTCCTTTCATTGTTCAGGCTCATCAATAGAAGTTGGCTGAGATCACACTGATCTTTACATTTATAAATGAGTTTAATGTTTATTTCACAGACCTTGGAAGGTTTAATGCTGTCCCAAGACTTTTTACTATTGCTAGAGTTTGTGTTCTCATGATCATCCCTACCTATGAGTTTAGAGAACACATTGTCCTTCTGCTTTTTGCTTCAGTGTCAACTAGATGTCATTCATTAATCACAACCATAATTAATTTATTTAAGCTACATGTAGCTAAGAGGTGACTTGTTACACAAAACTTAAAGTTTGAGTATCAGACATATTGTTTTCAGCAATGTTCAACAATGTTAAAGTATAATTTGGCAAGCTTTTATCATATTTTAAAAATTAAATTTTTGAAAAAAACATACATAATTCACATATTTATGGGGTACAAGTTATATTTCAATATATGTATACAATGTATAGTAAAGCAAATCAGAGTATTTGGAATAGTCATCACCTCAAACATTTTTCTTTTTTTTTTGTTGAAAATAATTACTTTTTTCTCTTCTAGTTATTCTGAAATATACAAGAAATTGTCATTATCTGTAATAATTGTACTGAGCTATAGATCACTAGAACGTATTCTTTTTATCAAATTGTGTGTTTGTACCCAGCAACCAACATCTTCTTAATCACTCCCCCAACTCTTCCCAGGCTCTGGTAACCACTATTCTCTTTACCTCTACGAGATCAACTTTACTAGCTCCCACATACGAGTGAGAAAAAATTAGTATTTGTCTTTCTGTGCCTAGTTTATTTCACTTAACATAATGTCCTGCACGTTCATCTATGTTGCCAGGAGTGACAGGATTTCATTCCTTCTTATGGCTGAATAACATTCCATTGTGGATATATAGTACATTTTCTTTACCCATTTTACAGCTGATGGACACTTAGGTTGATTCCATGTCTTGGCTATTGTGAATAGTGCTGCAATAAACATGAAAGTATAGATGTCTCTTCAACACACTGATTTTTTTTTATATATAAATCTAGTTGTGGCAATGCAAGATTATATGGTATTTCTATGTTTAGTTTTTTTGAGGAATCTTCATTCTATGTTCTGTAATGTCTGTACAGTATATAAGAGTTATGCTTTCTTCATATTCTCACAAGCATGTGTTAGTTTTTCTTTTTTGTAATAGTCATTCTAACTAGAGTAAGAATATGCCTACCATATATTGTATCTTATCTTTCTTTTTTCCTTCTCCTATTTATTTACTCAATTATTTATATCAATATATACTTCTAAATATTTTATTTTTTAAGTTAAAATTTGAATACCATCATTATTTGTTGCCCAAATTGATTCAGCTTTGATTTTTAGGACCATAAGTCTGATTGGCTACTGTGTTCAATTGAATCCTGTGTTCTTTCAAAATGTTCCCACCTTCTTTTGAACATCTTCTTACTTTCTCACACCACCAGATATTCATGGTTTACCTAGGATTTTCTCTGTTTCAGTCATAGAATCAACTGATTTTTTTAAATTTCAATTATAGTATTTTTTTTTTAATTTCAATAGGATTTTGGGGAAAAGCTTACGTTTGGTTACATGAATAAGTTCATGGTGACATCCAAGATTTTGGTGTGCCCATCACCTGAGCAGTGTACAGTATACCCAGTGTGTCATCTTTTATATGTCATTTGCCTCCCACCCTTCCCCCTGAGTCTCCAAAGTCCATCGTATCATTCTTATGGCTTTGTGTTCTCATAGCTTAGCTCCCATATAAATAAATGTGAACATACAACATTTGGTTTTCCATTACAGAGTTACTGCATTTAGAATAGTGGTCTCCAACTCCATCCAGCTTGCTGGGAACGCCATTATTTTGTTTCTTTTTATGGCTGAGTAATATTTCATAGTATATACATATCACATTTTCTTCATCCACTCATTGATTGGCATTTGGGAGGGTTCAATATGTTTGCAATTGCTAATTGTGCTGCTATAAATATGTGTATGCAAGTGTTTTTTTCATGTAATAACTTCTTTTGCTCTGGATAGATACACAGGAGTGGGCTTGCTGGATCAAATGGTAGATCTGCTTTTAGTTTTTTAAGGAATCTCCTCACTGTCCTCTATAGTTGTTGTACTAGTTTACGTTCCCACCAAAAGTGTAAAAGTGTTCCTTTTTCCCCACGTCAATGCTAGCATCTATAATTTTTTGATTTTTAAACTGTGGGCATCTTTTTGTGGGAGTAAAGTGGTACTGCATTGTGGTTTTTATTTGTGTTTACCTGGTAATTAGTGATGTTGAGCATTTTTTTTTCATATGTTTCATGGTCATTTGAATATCTTATTTTGAGAATTGTCTATTCATGTCTTTAACCTACTTTTTGATGGTATTTTTTTTCTTGCTGATTTATTTGAGTTCCTTGTGAATTCTAGATATTAGTCCTTTGTTGGATGCATAGTTTGCAAAGATTTTCTCCCATTCTGTGGGTTTTCTGTTTACCCTGCTGATTATATCTTTTGCTTTCTAGAAGCTTTTTAGTTTAATTAAGTCCCATCTATTTATCTTTGTTTTTGTTGTATTTGCTTTAGGATTCTTGGTCATGAAGTCTTTGCCTCAGTCGATGTTTAGAGGGGTGTTTCCAATATTATCATTGAGAATTTTTGTGGTTTAGGGTCCTAGATTTAAGTCTTTGATCCATCTTGGATGGATTTTTTTATAAGATGAGAGATGAGCATTCAGTTTCATTCTTATGCATGTGGCTTGCCAATTATCCCAGCACCATTTGTTGAATAAGGTATCTTTTCCCCACTTTACGTTTTGGTTTGCTTTGTTAAAGATCAGTTGACTGTAAGTGTTTTCCTTTATTTCTGTTCTCTATTCTGCTCCATCGGTCTATGTGTCCAATATTATACAAGTACCATGCTGTTTCTATGACTATAGCCTTGTGTTATAGTTTGAAGTTGGATAACGTAATGCCTCCAGATTTGTTATTTTTACTTAGCATTGCTTTGGTTATCTGGGCCCTTTTTTGATTCTAAATTAATTTTAGGATTTTTTTTTCTAGTTCTGTGAGGAATGATGGTAGAATTTTGATGTGAATTTCATTGAGTTTGTAAATTGTTTTTGATAGTACAGTCATTTTCACAATATTGATTCTACCTGATATGGTTTGGCTGTGTCCCTATCCAAATCTCATCATGAATTTCCATATGCTGTGAGAGAGACTCGATGAGAGGAAATTGAATCATGGGGGCAGGTCTTTCTCATGCTGTTCTCGTGAGAGTGAATAATTCTCACAAGATCTGATGATTTTCAAAAATAGAAATCTCTCTAAACAAAATATCTCTGCCTGCTGCCATCAATGTAAAATGTGACTTGCTCCTTCTTACCTTCCACCGTGATTGTTAGGCTTCTTCAGCCACTTAACTATAAGTTCAATTAAACCTTTTCCTTTTATAAATTGTCCAGTCTCAAGTATGTTTTTATCAGCAGTGTGAAAATAAACTAATACACTACCCATGCATGAGCATGGAATGTGTTTCATTTGTTTGTGTCATCTATAATTTCTTTCAGCAGTGTTTTGTGGTTTTCCTTACAGTGGTCCTTCACCTCCTTAGGTATATCCCTAAGTATTTTATTTTTTTGCATCTATTGTAAAAGGATTGGGGTTCTTCATTTAATGCTCAGCTTGGTCACTGTTGGTGTATAGCACTGCTACTGATTTGCATACATTGATTTTGTATCCTGTACTGAATTCATTTATCAGTTCTAGGAACTTTTTGGATGAGTATTTAAGGTTTTCTATTCATATGGTTATATCATCAGTGAACAGCAACAGTTTGATTTCCTTTTTACAGATTTGGACACACTTGATTTCTTTATCTTGTCTGATTGCTCTATGACTTCCAATACTATATTGAATAGAAGTGGTGAAAAGTTTTCATATTTGTTGTGTTCTAGTTCTAGTTTCAACTTTTCCCCGTTCACTCTAATGTTGGCTGTGGCTTTGTCATACATGTCTTTTATTATATTAAGGTATATCCCTTCTATGCCAGTTTTGCTGAGGGTTTTAGTCATAAAGGAATGCTGGACTTTGACAAGAGAGTTTCTGTATCTATTGAGATAATCATGTAAATTTTGTTTTTAATTCTGTTAATGTGATTTATCACATTTATTGACTTGTGTATGTTAAGTCATCCCTGCATCACTGGGTATGAAACCGCCATGATCATGGTGAATTACCTTTTTGATATGCTGCTGGATTTGGTTAGCTAGTATTTTGTTGAGCAGTTTTGCATCAATGTTCATCAGAAATATTGGTCTGTAGTTTTCTTTTTTGTTGTTGTTGTGTCTTTTTCTGGTTTTGGTATTAGGGTGGTACTGGTTTCATAGAATGATTTAGGGAGAATTTCCTCTTTTACTTTTGAAATACTTTTAATATAATTAATATCAATTCCTCTTTGAACATCTGATAGAATTTAGCTGTGAATCCATCTGGTCCTGAATATTTTTTTAATGGCATTTGCTTTTATTATCATTTCAGTCTTGCTGCTTGTTATTGGTCTGTTCAGAGTTTCAATTTCCTCCTAGTTTAATCTAGATAAATTGTATATTTCCAGGAATTTATCCATCTTCTCCAGGTTTTCTAGTTTGTGCATGTAAAGGCATTTAAAGTAGCCTTGAATGATCTTTTGTATTTCTGTGATATCAGTTGTAATATCTCCTATTTCATGTCTAACTGAGACTATTTGGATCTTCTCTCTTCTTTTCTTGATTAATATCTCACTAATGGTCTTTCAATTTTGTTCATCTTTCAAAGAACCAGCTTTTTGTTTTACTTATCTTGTATAGTTTTTTATTTATTTTAATTTCATTTAGTTCTGCTCTGATCTTGGTTATTCTTTTTCTTCTGCTGGATTTGGGCTTGGTTTATTCTTATTTTGCTAATTCTTTGAGGTATGACTTCAGATTGCTATTTGTGCTTTTCCAGACATTTTGATGTAGGCATTTAATGCTATGAACTTTCCATTGAGCATTGCTATTGCTGTATCCCAGAGATTTTGATAGATTGTATCACTATTATCATTCAGTTCAAACATTTTTTTAATTTCCATCTTGATTTCATTGTTGACCCAACAATCATTCAGAAACAGATTATTTAATTCCCATGTATTTGCATGGCTTTGAGGGTTTACTAGTCCATTTTCATGCTGCAGATAAAGACATACCAAGGTTGGGCAATTTACAAAAGAGAGAGGTTAAATTGACTCACAGTTCCACATAGCTGGGGAGGCCTGATAATCATGGTGAAAGGTGAAAGGCACATCTCACATGGTGTTAGGCAAGAGAAGAGAACTTGTACAGGGAAACTTTCCTTTATAAAACCATCAGATGTCATGAGACTTATTCATTATCTCAAGAATAGCATAGAAAAGCCCTCCCCATGATTCAATTATCTTCCACTGGGCTTCTCCTACAATATTTGGAGACTACGGGAGCTATAATTCAAGATGAGATTTGGGTAGGAACACAGTTAAACTGTATTGTTCTGTCCTGGCCCCTTTCAAATCTCATGTCCTCACATTTCAAAACCAATCATGCCTTCCCAATAGTCCCCCAAAGTTTTAATTCATTTCAGCATTAGCTTAACAGTCCACAATTCAAAGTCTCATCCAAGACGAGCCAAGTCCCTTCCACCTATGAGCCTGTAAAATCAAAATAAGCTAGTTACTGCCCAGATACAATGGGGGTATAAGAATTGAGTAAGCACAGCCATTTCAGATGGGATATTTTGGCCAAAACAGAGAGGCTAAAAGCCCCAAGTAAGTCTAAAATCCAGCAAGGCAGTCTAATTTTAAAGATCTAAGATAATCTTTGACTCTGTATCTCATATCCATGCTGATGCATGTGATGATGGAAGTGTTGTGTTCCCGTGACCTTGGGCAGCTCTTCCCCTGTGGGTTTGAAGAGTACAGCCTTCTTCCTGGCTCCATTCATGGGCAAGCATTGAGAATTTGCAGCTTTTCTGGGTGCATAGTGCAGGTGATCTACCATTCCGGGGTCTAGAGGACAGTGGTTCTCTTCTCACAGCTTCACTAGGCAGCACCCCTGTGGGGACTACGTGAGGGTATGCTCACCCCACATTTTTCTTCCTCACTGCCCTAGCATGAGTCATTAATGAGCACCCTGTCCCTGCACCAAACATCTGCCTGAGCATCCAGGCATTTCCAAACAGCCTCTAAAATCTAGGCAGAAGTTTGGAAACCTCAATTCTTGACATTTGTGCACTGACAGGCTTACAACCACAAGGAATCTGACAAGGCTTTGGGCTTGCACCCTCTGAAGCCATGGCCTGAGCTGTACTTTGGCCCTTTCAGTCACTGTTGGAGCAGCTGTGATATAGGACACCAAGTCTGTAGACTGCATACAGCATAGGGACCCTGGGCCTTGCTCAAGAAACCAATTTATCTTTTTAGGCTTCCAGGTCTGTAATGGAAGGGGCTGCTGTGGAGGTCTCTGGCATGCCCTGGAGACATTTTCACAATTGTCCTGATGATTACCTTTCTACACTTCTGTATTTATCCTGATTTCTGCAGCAGGATTGAATTTCTCCACAGAAAATGGATTTTTCCTTTCTATGTATTGTCAGGCTGAAAATTTTTCAAACTTTTATGCTATGTTTCCTTTTGAAACTGAATATCTTTGGTATCACCCACGCTACCTCTTGAATGCTTTACTGCTTAAAAATTCCTTACAACAGATACCCTAAATCATTTCTCTCAAGTTAAATGTTTCACAAATCTCTAGAGCAGAGACAAAATACTGCCAGTCTCTTTGCTAAAACATAACAAGAGTCACCTTTGCTCCAGTTTCCAATACATTCCTCATCTCTATCTGAGACCTCCTCAGCCTGGATTTCATTGTCCACATTATTAGCAGCAATTTTGTCAAAGCCATTCATCAGATCTCTGGGGAGTTTCAAACTTTCCCATATTTTTCTGTCTTTTTCTGAGTCCTCTCTTCCAAACTGTTCTAATCTCTGCCTGTTATCCAGTTCCAACTTCCACATTTTTGAGTATCTATCCTTTCAGCAGTGCCCCACTCTATGAGTACCAATTTACTGTATTAGTTCATTTTCATGCTGTAGATAAAGACATACATAAGATTTGGCAATTTACAAAAGAAAATAGTTTAATGGACTCACAGTTCCATGAGGCTGGGGAGGCCTCACAATCATGGAAGAAGACACATCTCATATGGAGCAGACAAGAGAACAGAACTTGTTCAGGGCAACTCTGCTTTATATAACCATTAGATCCTATGAGAGTTATTCACTATCCTGAGAATAGCATGAAAAAGACTCACCCCCATGATTCAAATATCTCCCACTGGGTCCCTCCCATATGGGAATTATGGGAGCAACAATTCAAAATGAGATTTGGGTAGGGAGAAAGCCAATCCATATCAGATGGTTTCTTTTGGAGTTTACTTCCAATTTTATTTCACTATGGTCTGAGAAGTACTTGATATAATTTTGATTTCCTTAAATTTATTGAAACTTGTTTTGTGGCCTATCATATGGTCTGTCTTGGAGAATGTTCCATCTACTTTTTGTTGGGTAGAATGGTCTGCAAATATTTGCCAAGTTTATTTGTTCTATGGTCCATTGTGGTTTTGTTGACTTTCTGTCTTGATGAACTGTGTAGTGCTGTCAGTGGAATACTGAAGTACCCCACAATCATTGTGTTGTCATCTATCTCATTTCTTAGGTCTGGTAGTAATTTTTTTTTATAAATTTGGAAGCTCCAGTGTTAGATGTGTATAGATTTAGGATTGTGATATTTTTCTGTTGGACTAGTCCTTTTATCATTGTATAATGTCCTACTTTTTTTTTCAACTGTTTTTTCAGCTGTTGTTGCTTTAAAGTCTGATAAAAAAAAATAGCTATTCCTGTTCACTCTTGGTGTCTATTTGCATGAATTTTCCACCCCTTAAACCAAAGTTTATGTAAGTTTTTATGTGTTTGGTGAGTCTCTTGAAGGCAACAGATACTTGATTCCTGAATTCTTACCCACTTGGACATTCTGTGTCTTTTCAGTTGAGCATTTAGGCCATTTACATTCAACATTAGTATTGAGGTTTGAGGTACTATTCTATTCATTGTGCTATTGTTTCCTAAATACTCTGTGTTCTTTTTAATTAATGTATTGTGTTTTGTTTTATAGATCCTTTGCGATTCATGCTTTAAGAAAACACTATTTTGGTGTATTTTGAGGTTTTGTTTCAAGATTTAGAAGCTTTTCTGTCTACTTATTTTAGCAATTCTCATAGTGCTGGCATGTACTGGCAAATTCTCTCAGCATTTGTTTTTCTGAATAAAAACAAAAACAAAAAGCTCTATCTTTTCTTTATTTATAAACATTAGTTTCATGTGATAGAAAATTCTTGGCTAATAATTGTTTGGTTTAAGGGGGCTAAGGATAAGGCCTGGGGTGCACACATGGCCCTGGCAACATGGTGGCCACAGGTCCCTGAGCGGGGGTGTGGCAAACTTTCTCCTCTATTGGGAGGCAGGGCAAAAAAGGCACTCAAATAGTCAAGGTGGCTGCAGTGGCCTGGCCTGCTTCTTTGAATTGTGTGTTCTAATGGCCCCTCCCTAGAAACTTACCCTTCTAGGGTAGTTTTATAAATTGGCCTGTGAAAATTGGACCGTTGCTGGAAACATTGGTACCCATCTCCTGAGCCTCACTGGCCTTGTTGGAGCTTGTTGGTACAATTACCACCCAACTCAATAGCTCCTTTTGTTCCATGCCTCCATGGTGGTCACTGGAGGTCATGCAAGGCCGTGGGCGTGAGTCCACAATGCTGGTAGGTTGTGATTGGAATCCAGTACATGGAAAGCCCTCTGATAAGATTGATCATGCAACTTGGGCACACAAAATTTTGGTATACTGGCTGAAAGACATTTTATTTCAGTACCCATTTTACCTGCGGGATGCCTCAGATCGAAAAGGCTGTAATTTTTTTAATCGGGGATGTGGGTATCCCTTGTGTTCAATTTCAGATGGTGCTTCTATTCATAAGCTCAACTCCCCATTAAAATGTATACTGGAAAATTAGGACCAATTTGACACATAACTTTTGAAGAAAAAGTGGCTCATCTTTCTCTGCCTAACAGAGTGGCTGAAATACCCCCTGCTGAGTGGAAAAACTTGGCCTCCAAAGGGAAGTATAGATTATGACACTATTCTACAATTAGACCTGCATTGTAAAAGTGAGAGTAAATGGTTTGAGGTCCCCTATGTGCAACTTTTCTTTTCCCTAAGGAATAAGCCTCAGCTCTGTCAGGCCTGTGCCCCATACTCTATTCAGCCCTCCTCAGGACTACCTCCACATGTGGGACTCTCTCCACATGTGGGACTCCCTGTGGCAACTACCTCCACCAGTGCCAACCAGGGTTCCTCGGCTCCTGTACCCCAACAGAAGCCAGGGAGGGCCGAGACAGCCAGGGCATCTCAGGCTACCTAGATGCCCAAACTCTGCCCTCTCCGAGGCAGTGGGAGGAGAATTTAGAAAAGGATAGATATCCCACAGGTACACAGGAAGTCCCTGGCACAGACCCTCACTGGGATCTGGATTCAGAACAGGGGGACTGGAGCAGTAAGCATTTCCTGACCTGTATATATGAAGGATTAAGGCAAATTAGGAAGAAGCCAATGAGCTATGCAATGTTGTCCACCATAACTAAAGGAAGGGAAGAAAACCCAACAGCTTTCCTTGAGCAATTGTGAAAGGCTTTAAGAAAGTACACTCCCCTGTCACCAGACTCTATTGAGGACTGGTTAACACTAAAGGACAAGTTCATTATTAGTCAGCAGAAGACATCAGGAGGAAGCTTCAGAAGCTGGCCTTGGGACCAGAACAGAGTCTAGAATCATTGCTGAACCAGGCAACCTTGGTGTTTTATAATAGAGACCAGGATGAACAGGCTGAAAGGATCAGGAGAGATCAGAGAAAGGCTGCAATCTTAGTTATGGCCTTCAGGCAAGCAGACCCAAGGGGCTCAAATGAGGGAAAGGCTCAGGTTAACTGCCAGGCTGGCAAAGCTTTTTACCATTGTGGTCTGAAGGGACATGTTATAAGAAACTGTCCCAAGAGGAATGGACCACCATCTCATCCATGCCCGCTGTGCCAAGGAAATCACTGGAAAGCACACTGTCCTAGGGTCAGAAGGTGCCCAGGGCCTGAGGTGTCTGATTAGATGACCCAATGGCAGGACTGATGATGCCTGGAACAAGTGCCAGCATGAGCCATCACCCTCACCAAGTCCTGGGTAAAGCTGACCATAGAGGTCCAGGAAGTTAATTTCCTCCTGGACACTGCATGGTATTCTCAGTATTTCTCTCCTTCCCTGGAGACTTGGTACTTGTTAATTCTTTTCCCCAAGACTCTCCTTCTCCAGGCCCGTCCTGTGAAGGACCATTTTTGGTTATTCTGTCTACCCCAATGGCAGTTAAGGTAGTGGAAATTAACTCACAGATTCATCACATTCAGCTGAAGCCTTGGATACCTCCTGAAGAAAGTCGTAGACCCTCCACTTCACAGACTAAAGTTCAAGGGGACGACCCTTTGTATACATGTGAGCCATTAGAAGATCTACATCTGCTTTTCCAACAAGATCCTGAGAAGAGTAACCCCTCATAAGTCTAATTTATCCTGGCATTAATAGGACTATAACCCTCAACTTTGCTGTCCCTCAAATAATAGAAAGACTTGGTGCTGGTATTAGAAAAATTACTACCTCTATTCAGTTACTATAAGCTATCTCAGAAGTTAAATATAACAAAAAAGATGGTTAATTCTCTCTGCAAAAGGCAGCTCTCTCTGAAAACCAGCTTAACTCATTAGCTGCCATAGCTTTAAAAATAAAAGGCTCCTAAATCTGCTAACAACAGAGAGGAGGGAAACCTTTCTTTCTAGGAAAAACGCTGCTATTTTGTAAACCAGATGTGTTGTTTTGAACATAGAACTCAGAAATCAATAAAACACAGGGCTAGAGACCTTCAAAAACCTGGCTCTGTTCTATCCTAGGCTCATTTATAACTCTGGGCCTCTCATCTTTAACCATCTTGTCATATTCATTTCTTATAGAACCATAAGGTCACAATTAATCCTGCTGCTGGACCCCTGGATGTCCTTCACTCCGGAGCACTATTGCGGACCTCTAGATCAACCTGCACCCCGAAAGCCTCCTCTCTGGAGAAAACCTCAGCTGCAGGGCACCTTCTATGCCCCATTTGAGTAGGAAGTAGTCAAAGAGAATTGATGCCCCAATTCCAACAGAAGTTGAATTTTCCTGTTCAGAGGGGGGAATGAAGGAAGGTGTTCACTTTCTGGGTCCATGAGGGGGCGTAGTTTTAAGGGCAAGAACTTAACAGGGCCATGCCCCCCCTCCCATCTCTCTCCGTCCAGGAGACATAACAGTATATGTTTGAATTTCACAGGCGTGGGAAGAAACTAAGAGTCAATCACCCCAGTAGAAGTTTAAAGGAACTCCTTTCATTGGCCAGAGGAACTTGGGAAGGTGGGAATTTCTCCTAGGATAAATTCCCCTGCTCTTTCACTCACATAGTGGGAGAAGAATTCCAGCTCTCTGGAATTCCCTCCCACATGGTGGGAGCTCCCTTTCCCCTCTGGGATTTCCCCTCTGGGATTTCCCCTCTGGAATCCCCTTCCATACTCTTCGTGGAAGTCTTTCTCTTCTCTTTTCTCTACCTAAATAAAATCACCTTTCTGCAATACTTCTTGGGTCTAATATTTACTTTTACGAGCATATGGCACACCTGCAGTGGTCCCATCGCTTATTCTTTAAAAGGTTGGAGACGAAGAACCCACAGCATTCTCTTGGGGGAGCTGTGCCTCACCAGCACCCAAGAAAAAATCCGGTTACACTATTAATGATTTTATATTTAAAGTGGGTATCTGATAGACAGAATTCAGTTGGGTATTGTTTCATTGTTTGTTTCTGTTTGTTTTCTTTAACCGAAAATACTTTCATTCTCTGCCTTTTTATCAATTAATGTGGAGGAAAAAGATCTTAACTCTTATCATTAAATTTTAGTGCTTTTAGGACTTAAAAGACCTGAGTATCTGGGATGTGACCTTCAGAAGTGATTTTTAGCCCTTCCTGTTCTTCCTTTAAAAGACTAGCTGGAGCCGAATAGTCTAATTGATAATGTTATTACCAAATGGCTACTTTTTTTCTTTCTATGCCTGGAGCAATGGGAAATGTTTCTTGTGTCTTCTTCTTTAAGATGCTAATGTGGTTTTAGAGGTAAAACTCATAGAAGTGTGGTGTTCCCTTAAGTCTAGTCCCCAAGTAATTTTTCACCGTCAAGCTAATTCACACTCAGCCTCTGGCAATTAATTAAAAGTACCATTTAAATGCTCTTACTAATACATGGCTAAAGAGGAGTTGGGTGAGCTATCTCAGGTTTCACTGAATGTGTTTTTCTCTCCAAATTTCAGGGAGGCACTTTGCCCTGTAATGGTATTCTCTGATAATTCTAGAAAAGAACATTGATTTTCAGTTTATTCCTGATTTTATTTTATTTTTTTTGAGATGAAGTCTCACACTGTGGCTGAGGACTGAGTGCAGTGGTGCCATCTCAGCTCACTGCAACCTCTGTCTCTCAGATTGTGATTAAAGTGATTCTCCCACCTTAGTGTCCTGAGTAGCTGGGATTACAGGTGTGTGCCACCACACCCAGCTAATTCTTGTATTTTTAGTAGAGATGAGGTTCCACCATGTTGGCCAGACTGGTCTTGAACTCCTAACCTTAAGTGATCCACCTGTCTTGGCCTCATAAAAGGCCCGGATTACAGGAATGAGCCACTGTGCCTGGCCCACTTTTTATCTTATTGACAGAAACAATAACTTCCAAAATCTTTACATGCAGGAGCTAAAACTGGAAGTGTGTGTATGTTTTTGTGAGATAACTTATTTAAACATTTATAAACTCAGAAAACAATAACCCTTACTCCCTTACTTAATAATTTGCTTATTACTTAAACAACAACTGAACAGCTACTTATTGAATCTTTTTTATTTTTTCAGAAACTGTAATTAAAATTCTGACAGTTTAGTTGGCTCAAGTTATAGTGATAAGTCACCTCTCCTGCTTCATAGCACTGTGCTTCATAGTTCCTTGTATATTAGTGTATTTGTACCCAAACCTTCTATTTATTGAAATACTTAAACTACTCCTTTTTTTCTTTTTTCCCCTTATTTCTTTTTAAGTAAAAAAGGGATGAATGTGCAGAACACGCAGGTTTGTTACATAGGTATACATGTTCCATGGTGATTTGCTGCACCTATTGACCTGTCCTCTAAGTTCTCTCCCCTCACCACCCCCACTTCCCAGTAGGCCCTGGTTTGTGTTGTTTCCCTCTTGGTGTCCATATGTTTTCAAGGTTCAACTCCCACTCATGAGTGAGAACACGCAGTTTTTTATTTTCTGTTCCTGTGTTAGTTTGCTGAAGATAATGGCTTCCAGCTTCATCCCTGTTTCTGAAAATGACATGAAATCATTTCTTTTTATGGCTGCATAGTATTCCATGGTGTATATGTACCACATTTTCTTTATCTAATCTATCATTGATGGACATTTAGGTTAGTTCCATGTCTTTGGTATTGTAAATAGTGCTGCAGTGAACATATGTGTGCATGCATCTTTATAGTAAAAAATTTGGGGGGTATATACTCAGCAATGGGATTGGTGGGTCAAATGGTATTTCTGATTCTAGATTCTTGAGGAATTGTCACACTGTCTTCCACAATGGTTGAACTAATTTACATTCCCTCCAACAGTGTAAAAGCATTCCTATTTCTCTACAGCCTTGCCAGCATCTGTTGTTTCCTGACTTTTTAATAATCGCCATTCTAACTGGCATGAGATATCTCATTGTCGTTTTGATTTGCATTTCTCTGATGATTAGTGATGTTGAACTTTTTTTCATATGTATTATGGCTGCATAGATGTCTTCTTTTGAGAAGTGTCTGTTCATATCCTTTGCTCACTTTTTGAAGGGGTTTTGTTTTTTTTCTTGTTAGTACGTTTAAGGTCCCTGTAATTACTTTTATCAGTGTGGAGCAGGACCCATTTAAGAAGTACTTTCTCCCTTGGTGGAGGGGGTGTGCTTCAGCTAGAGGGAAACTCACTCATCTTTGCTGCCCACATTCCTCAGAACTACCAGGAAGAGAGGCTAAGTGTGCTGGTCTGCAGAGACTACAGCCACCCCTCCCACTAGAGGCTCAGGTCCAGGAAGATCTGATTTCTGGCTGGAGTTACTGGAGTTCCTGCAGGAAGCCCATCCACTGAGGGAAGATGGGTCAGGGTTACACCTGAAGAGGCATTCTGGCCACAGACTGCCACAGCTTCTGCATTGGAGTGTTGGGACAAGTCTTGGGACCAAGGTGTCCAGCCTTCCTGTCTCCAGCAGGGGAAAAGCACAGCCTGGAGCTATAGAATGGGTGCCACCTTTCCCCCATCCAGGGAGCTTAGCATGTTAGGCAGTTGCAATTCCCTGTGCTGGTTCCTGCTGCTCCCCCAAGGAGCTTAAATGGCTTAGACAGCAGGCAGCCATAGCCAGTGCTGGCTGTCCCTCCTCCAGGGAGTTTGGTAGGCTAAAGCAGATTCCAGCTGAGAGACTGCAAGATTCTGCACATTCCGGGGTTGAGATGCTAGGCCCTAGTGGCATGGGTTCACCAGTGGAATCTTTCTGCAGTGTTATGTGGAAAAAGCATAGTTTCTCTGGCTGAGGAGCATGCTTACTCACCGACTCCCTTGGCTGGGGGAAGCGGGTTCCTCTGCCCCTAGTGGTTCTCAGGTGGGCCACCACACAATACTGTTCTTCCTTCTCTCCTTGGGTCATGCCAGACTTCTAGTCAATTTTGATAAGAGAACCTGGATACGTTGGTTGCTGGTGAAAGATTCACATGCCTATTACGGTTTATTACTATGGGAGCCTCCGAATGCTGCTGCTTCTAGTCATTCATCTTGGCCCTGGTTCTCCTTGTTTTTCTTTTAGTCACCTTCCCACTTGCTCAGTATTCTCTCTTCTCTTTTCTCTCTTTAAATCTGGATGTAAGACTACATTGTGGATTATAGGTTCTAGAATTTGGAATGGCCACCATGAAATTAAATGATTAAATCTAAAACTGCAAGACAAAACTTGATCAATAAAAAATAGGAAAATGTAACAGACATAAACTATTTTTTTCTTCAGTAGAGTATTCTGAGTTTCCATTCTTTCTTGTATCTTTTTTGAGACACACCATATACCACATGCTGTGTGCAAAGTGCTGTTGAATAAGTCATTGTATCTTCTTGCTTAGGATGTAATGTATTATGTCAGAAATTTTACTGCCTCGGTCCAACTTTTTCTTCAATCTAATTGTCCTAAAATTTTACTTCCAAATTAAGTATTAGAATATTAATTATATTATCATTCTTATTTTTGGAGGACTTAGAATCAGATAATTGGTAGTGAAACAGTTTTAGAAAATAGAACCTTCAGTTGGGTTTTCATAGATATATTTCTTATCTATCTTCAAATGATAGGAACCAAATAGCAGTTGGTAAATTAGATGATAGTTACTTACTCTCACATTTAGTAGTATTGAAATTACTTAAATTTTCCTCAAGTGGCCCAGATATTCACATATGCTCTATATCTTCTTAGCAATACTAATCCCCCTCAAATCTCATCTATGTCTTTATGGAAAGTTACTTCCACAAACTGAGATTGGAGGAGACAACTTAGTCCTGCTTCACAAATTGGCGTGCAGAATATTTTGACTCAATATGAAAGTGGTCTCTTGCCAAGTAACAGTCTTCCTCAGAAATGATCATAGAGAAGAGATATAAAAGGAAGTTTCTCCAGTAGTCAGACCTATGATAAGTATAATTCATAATCTACTTTGTATATACTGAAGTAATAATCTATAATGACTTGAAAAAATGATAAGTGACTTGGTCAGTGGTTCACCAGCCTGTATACGGCAATTCATAGAAAATTGATAAGGAAGTCTGACAAAAATATAAGGGGCTGGATTTCTGGAAATGGGTTTAGAGCATTTAGATATTTTTGTCTTATCTGTCTGTCTAGTAATCTAAGGGGCAAACCTTATATTGGATGCCACAAGATGTTCTCCTCAGATACAGGTCTTGTACAATCAGCTCACAAACAAAAGTGGGCAATGTTTGAGCTCAACAACATGGGCTTCTCTTCTGTAAGGCTTTCTCTCTACTTCTACCACTGAGTATCAACCTGTTAGGAGTACAGACTAGGGTTCACAGACTTTCATGGGAAGACTAGCCCGTAACTTGGCAGTGGATAAATGATATCTGAACCCCCTTGACTTTTGATTGGGCAGTAGTGAGGGACTTCTCTTCTGGAGTCCACAAGGGGCATGGTTTCAAAGGCAGGAGTTTCCTGGCTCCACACCTCAATCCAGGAACCAGAGGGATTTCAAATGTAAAGTTCTTTGTCTGGGTTTCCCATGCAAGTGCTAGGTAGAGAAAGCCAGGTGAGGCTCCTTTGTCCCAAAAACCTGCAGAAACCTCTGGGAGGAGGGGGCTCTGTAACATAGAGTTGTGGACCAAGCAGCCAATCAGGAATCAGAGCCAAAGATCAATCACTCCAGAGGAAGTTGAAAGAACTCCTCTCACTGGATAAGAACATGAATGGGGAGGGAATAACTCAAGGGTTAAAACTCCAGCTGCTCCCTACCTATAGGGATTCCTTCTCTGGGTCCCCTCCCATGACAGTGTGGGAGCTCTCTTTGTTTCTCTCTGTCTAATAAATTGCTTTTCTGCAAAACTCTTTAGGTATATGATATTTACTCAAACAGCAAACTCACCACATCTCTGGGGCCCTTTTCCACATTCTTTGGGGTTAGCAAAGCTAAGAACCTCTTCTGAACTGGGAGCTGAGTATGCTCCCCAGGTTACAGTAGGTACTTTCTTATTACACCACGTATATACTTTGAATGTATACCAGGTATACACTCTGAATAAGTTTACCTTTACTGGTCATAATGTCTCTACCGGTACAATGACCGGTGGGCTTACAGGATGTCTTCTTTTATGACATCATTTCACAGAGCATTGGTAATAAAGAAGAGACATAAAGATATTCAGGTCATTGGACACATTGATTTTACCACATACCCCATCAACTAGAAGCAATTGACTTATTAGTGATTTGGAACAGACATTTAAAGCCTAAGCTTAGGTACCGCCATCTCTTGGTGAAGCTCGTGCATGCCCTCCTGGATTCAGAGTATCTCTTGAATGAATAACGGATTCACATGACATTATCTCTATGTCCAAAACATGTGAATCTCAGGGTAGAGTTAGCAGTGGCCCTTCTTTTAGTCACTTGCATTTGTGTTTACTATTTCTTCTAACTTGGACTCTGGCTTGTTTGGGGAGCATTTTCTTCAATGGACACAATAAGGCTTCATTTAAACTTGTTTTGTGACTACCAACTGGATTTTAGTGATATATCTTCTTTACCAAGAAGTCACAAAGAGTTATTTGTTAGAATGACTTAGCCGGATCACCACAGAGATTTTGGAGTGCTTTAACACATTAGGAACAGTGATGAATGTAGAAGCCAGGATTTACTGGGCAAAAAACTCTACACTCAGTAATGTCAACAGGGAACTACGGCACACATAACCAGATCACATCAGAACAATAACGAGCTGTACCATCAAGAATGGGAAGAATCTAGAATAAGTTTTAAAGGCAAGAGATAAGGATTGTCTGTAAATGGCTCAGGTTCAGCTACAGTAGTAGCAACTATAAATTGTTTTACAAAAAAAAATAATTATTTTATTATTTTGTAATGGTGATCAGCTGTAATCTCCTGGAAGACTCCTGCATAGTCCTTCAGGAGATTATAGCTGATTACTATTATAAAAAGATTGCTAATTCTACTTGCTTTCTTTTTCTGTTCAAAAATGAGTGAAAGAAACTGTTGTTCTCACACTGAAATTGAAGTCTCAATAAGTTTTTTTTTAAATTGAAGCAAGATATAGTGGAATAACACAGTTCAATTCGAATGCTATTAGAAAAGGACACTGTATTCTCTTCTAGTCTCCTTTGATTATCTGTTATTTTCTTTGGTCAGTGCTTCATTTTCACTGGGTGACAACTCCACTTTTGTATTTGATGAAGTAGCACATCATCAGAATTAGGAGGTTCCCAGGGTGGCCAGTTAGAGGCTTAAAAGATGCAACCTCCAAATCCTGAGATTCAAATAACATTATTAAGTAGTAGCCAGTGAGGCAAGAAACAAAATATGACTGGTTAGAATCCTTCCTTCTTTATTTTTATTTGAATTCTCACGTCTTGAATGTGTCTTTCTCAAACAGTGTTACCGACCTTATTTTTACCTCATGTTCTGCTTCAAGCTAAATATTCACAGGTTAAAAAGCAGTTTTTATGTAACTTATGGATGCATTTTTTGTTGTTCTTTTTGGTTTTGATCCTTTTGTTTCCTTGCACATGGCTGTCAGGGATATGTAAGTGCTTTAAGGCAGAGTTTGTCTTGCAATTCTGTGTACTTGATATTCAGAACATAATTTTACAGAAAAAATCTATAAGCAAACTATTTGGTAGTTATGCATATAAAAGATTTTTAATCCTAGTATATATGCATCAGCCACTTGTACATATAAAAACACTTGCATGTGTCAAAGAAGAATGAATATATACATATCAAAACTTAAATAGGAAAATGATTCACTAATACTCATCCTCATCATTGGTATAAGCAAAACTAATCAATTATAAATACACTTACATACTCATAATACATTCACCCTGTCCCTAAATATGTTATTCAATTTCACTTTCTGAAATATCAAAACACCTAGTAATATTAAAATAACAAGCTCAGTAACTTTGTAGCTTAAAACATGTAAACAAAACGTATCATAGTATATGTATAAATAAATCTATTTTATGCCTTTTTTCTGTTGTTGAAAATCTTCAATAAGCTATTATTATCTTTCAAAACCTGTGTTATGTCCTCCAATTTAGGACATAATACAAAATAATAAAATTCTAAAAGTACTGGTTATGGAAAGAATTAGGTTTGTTTCTGATTTTAATTATTTTTGACTCTATACTATTTCAATATTCCTAAACAAATTAGTTAATCTCCCCAAATGACTTAGTCACCTGAAGAACAGAGAATATATTAATATTCTTACTGTATGGTTGAATCAATTCACAGACATTTTGTTTCAAAACCACTCTCCCAAAGTTCCTGTGAAACCGAGCTATTGTGACAATGTGTTTATACTAAAACATATATTTTTATTATTCTAGATTAGCAACTCTATTCTCGAAACAGAGTGTACTTTTGCATAGAATATATTTACTTCATATAATTACAAAAGAGCATTTAAGGTGGTAAAAATATTTAAATTTTTAGAATGCTCTGAATAGGATACTTGTTAATATACAAATACAGATAGTGAATATTCTGTTTCATCTTTTTGATTTATGCCTTTTGTTTCTTAATTTCTCAGTTCTGACTAACACCTTCTGCTAAATGTTGACACCAAGTGATTCATGGCCACAGTGCTCATTCAATGTGATATTTTTTAATGTTTACAATTTTAAAGCACACTCCAGCCAACAAACAAAATGGAGTACTTATGTGGCTAACTAAGGTGCTTAAAGTTAAAACAGAACCCGGTGGTCATGTTTCAGGGAGAGAGTAGTCACATGTTCTCAGACATGTTATAAATGTACCACAATAACTTCCTTTCTACAATGAATCCAAACCAGTTCCTATTGTGCTTAAAAAAAAAAAAAAAAAAAAAAAAAACAATGATAGGGATTTCCGGTTTGGGGCTTGGGAACCAACCAATCAGTGCTCATTTGCCCCAGCCAGTCAGAACTCAGCTCTATCAACTAATCAGGACTTAGCAGTGTCACTCTGAATCCTTCATTTGGATAAAAAAACCTTACTGGGAACCTGGAATGGAAATTTTTCTACAAAACATGTACCCTCTATTTTTTTCTCTGGAACAGATTTTCATTTTACACCAAAGACTAAATTTCCCTGTTTTGCAAACTGCTCACTGGAATATAATCTATTTCTTCCAAATTCCTTTTGGGAGAATGTTTGTTCACAACAATATGTTGTTTGTTTACCATAATGTTGTTGGTTTACCATAATGTTTCTTGTAATAATTTCTAACATATCAGTCATCACATTAACTAAGGTAGTTTTTATTCTCAGCTTAATGCTTTTGCCAGGATTTTTTTGTAAATGAAGAACGTATAATTATTGAGCATCTCTCTCTTTAATCAATGTTTTTATGAATAAAAAATGATAATCATCACTCATGCTATTTATTAGAATGGTTGAATACCAATCTACCTTTCTCTAACAAAAGGAAACTGAAGAACAATTATCAAACACAACTTGTACCCTCATCAGTAATTCTCTAACACTCATAGTAGCTTTCAAATTTAATATATTTTACTGTTACTTTGGCAGTTCTTTACAATATGTTATTTTTAAAAAGAAAATGTTATATGAATTACTTTATTTAAAATTCATTAAAACTACATTTGAAACATGTAACAAATATTATGACAAAATATTTGCATAGTTTATATCTGATGAAGATTTAACAGTCAGAATATCCATAACTTCTACAACTTAATAAAAAATATAACCCGTTTAAAAAAAGGCAAATGAGTTGAATAGATATTTCTTCAAAAATATATTAAAATAGTCTGCATATAAAACGATGTTTAACATAATTAGCCATCAGAGTAATGCAAATCAAAGTCACAATGAGACAATATATCACATGTACTAGGATGTTGGCAATAATAATAATTTAAATTAACAATTGTTGGCAAAAATTTCAAGGGACAATTGCTGGTAGGAATGTAAAGTGGTGTAGCCAGTGTAGAAAGCAGTTTGGCAATTCTTCAAAAAATGAAGCATGGAATTACCATGTGAACTAGGCATATACTCCCTAAAATAAAAAAAAAGGTAGGGGGGTTTAAGCAGACTCTTATCCATAAATGTTTATTGTGAAATTGTTCAGAATACACAAAAGGTGAAAAAGCACACGTCTATCAACAGAGTAATAACCAAATAAAGTATAATATACACACACACTGGATGATTATTTAACCACAAAAAGATTAAAGTTCTCGTGCATAGTATAATATGGATAGACTTCTACAACAATATGTGTAGTATCAGCCAGATGGAAGAGACAAATAGGGCATATAATATCTAGAAGAGGAAAATCCATTAAAAAAAAAGCAGATTAAAGGATTACAAGATCTAAAGAAAGAGTACTGGAAAGTTATTGCTTAAGAGGTACATAGTTTCTGGAAATATTTGGAAATAGATATATACACCCACAATATATACAGTAGTGTGTTTGTATATATATAATATTGTATATATGTTATATATATGTGTATGTATATATATATATATATATATAGCTACACTAAAAAATCTATATGTGCCGGGCGCGGTGGCTCACGCCTGTAATCCCAGCATTTTGGGAGGCTGAGGCGGGTGGATCACGAGGTCAAGAGATCGAGACCATCCTGGTCAACATGGTGAAACCCCGTCTCTACTAAAAATACAAAAATTAGCTGGGCATGGTGGCACGTGCCTGTAGTCCCAGCTACTCGGGAGGCTGAGGCAGGAGAATTGCTTGAACCCAGGAGGTGGAGGTTGTGGTGAGCCGAGATCGCGCCATTGCAC
>PVKV010012195.1:0-27793 GCA_004027835.1 Alouatta palliata | reverse complement strand
TTCCGTCTCAAAAAAAAAAAAAAAAATCTATATGCAAAACACATGTGCCAATTTATGACGATTTGTGTTTACTGAATCTAAATTATTACATGTTAGAGGAACTGGAGGAAGTAAATTTGAACTAAGTATGTAATGAATCAAATAATTTCATTTGGGAAGATAATGGTTAAAAACATTATTTAATATTGAAAAGTGAATAGAATATTGATAGTTGCTATATTGTTGTTTTTTGTTACATTTTAAACCAATTAAAAAATTCAATTTTTGTTGTTTCAAATGTAGATACTAAAATAATAGTAGATAAAATCAAATAATTAAAAGTCAGTCTTTGGTTTGTAGTCTTGACTTTGCATTAATTGTGAAATCATCTCTAAGTTATTAAAGTGCTTGCAACCTTTATTTTTTTGTATCTGTAAAATGAGAGTTTTCTAAAAGCTTGTCTTTGAGGATCCATACCTCAAATATGATTATATGAACAGAATTCTTATGTTTATCTTGACAAGTTCATATAAAAGTTATTAGAAATGTGAACTATTATCTGCATAAAATGGTTACACTAGAAATCATTTTTATTATTGTTTTAATGATTCCCATTTCATACATTATTATAATGTTTACATAAAAATATTTAACCATTGAATAGATAAAAGAGAGGAAAATTAGCATGCATGACATATAATCTCAAAAGTGTACAGTTTTAGTCACGTTGTAAATAAAAATTTCTTGTCATGTTTTAAGAATGTGTAAAAAAATAAGGGAAGCTCTATCTTCTTTCACTCCATAAATAAAACCAGAACTATCAAATTTTTTGGATGGCTGGTTGGCTATAAATTGGTTCAGTGGCCTTCACAAAAAGGTTGACTTCCTTTCTCAGAGTCTCAGATACTCAGAAAAACTCCTATAGTTATGGCAATAAGTATTATTCTTCTTTATAAGAACAGTCAAATTATATTTATTCTTAATATTGAATTAAATACTAAGAAAATTCTGTATATTGAAGGGGTTCAAATAAATTAATAAAAATATAAAGTTTGTAAATAGCACTTACAAAATCAGAGAATCAGTAAGGAATTCAATCTTCCTTGATATTTAAAAGTGTCATTGTCTTAAAAGGAGTTCTCTTATGTATCAGTTAAACATCAAATATTTTATAGCGCTATGTTTTAGCATGTAAATTTGTATAGACCATGCTCAAGTATTTTCTTAATAATACTGTTTCACATTACATTAGTTCCAGTTAAACTATCATATTCACTGTCACGTATTTATTTTCACAATATTTAAAATTGGTTTTGCATGAGCCTTATTAGAGACTGTATAGGTATGGTAATTATTCTGCATATGCAGTAATAAATAAAATTTAAAAGGTGAGGCTAAATCTCAATTTCAGGTATTCTTGAAATAAACAGAAATATTTGATATTTAGTTTTCAGGTTTTCTGATACAGATTTTCTGCCTCATTCTATCTATTGTATCACTCTAGTTATAATCCTTTGCACAATCATAAGTAGTGGTCACAATCTGCTGTGAGAAGTTTTCTTTACTCATAGTTTTTCATTAGGGAGGGAAGGGTTAATGGCAGCAGACAGGATTCCCTGCAGCAATCTGGGTCACTTACACTTTCCAGATCAGAAATTTCGCTACTCAAAATAGTCTTAAATTACAACCATGGATACACACACACACAAACATACACATTCTAACCTTTCACTTTGTTCAAGAGTTAGTCTAAAAAGTATGCTATGCCTAAATGGAAGATTAAAAAAAAAGTAAATAAGAGTACTAGAATGGAGAGAAGAAATAATCATGATTACTATTTCTATGCTATATTTTCTAAGATTTTGTTCTTATTTCAACAATCTCATTACCAAATTTTTTTCAAGATAAATGGTAATTCTATGGCAATTTATTAGGTTTAAAATGCTTTAATTCACAATCCAAAGTCTATTTTTATAACTATCATAGAGAAAGAAACTACTTCAAGCATGTATATTGGATTAGTAGAAAAACTTACACATATCTAAACTCTGCCATTACTTACAATGCCAGGAGTGAATCTAATGGCACACTGAACTTAATTTTATTATCTTATATTTTAATAATACCTAATAATTAAAATAAAGCAATTTATTATTTTAATGTTATTCTGTGAGTGTAAACCAATGCTCAGCTTAAATAAGTGATTTTTACATGTGAATAATAATTATGAGATGGATGATGGCATGTGGCATTATTTCTGGGCTCTGTGTTCTGTTTTCTTTGTCTGTGTCTCTTTTCGTAAAAAGTACCATGCTGTTTTGATTACTGTAGTCTTGTAGTATAGTTTGAAGTCCAGTAACATGATGACTAAAGTTTTGTTCCTTTTGCTTAAGATTACTGGCTATTTGGAATTTTTTTTTTTTTTTGGTTCCATATGAAGCTTTTTTTGTTCTACAGTTTTATTAATTTTTAAGTTCATCTGATTTTAACATAGTTTTTTTTTTTTCTAATTCTGTTAAGAATACTATTTGCTTTTGATAGAAATAACATTGACTCTTTAAATTTATTTGGGCAGTATGGCCATTTTAACAATATTTATTTTTCCTATCCAAGAGAATGGTAAGTTTTTTTATTTGTTTCTGTCATCTTTGATTTACTGGAGCAGTGGTTTGCAGTTTTCCTTGAAGAGGTCCTTCACATCTCTTGGTTAGCTATATTCCTAGGTATTGTGTGTGTATGTGTGTGTGGCTATTGTGAATGGGACTGAATTTTTAATTTGGCTCTCAGTTTGGACATTGTTGGTGTAAGGGCATGCTATTGATTTTTGTACATTGCTTTTTTATTCTGAAATTTTGCTAAAGTTGATCAAATCGAACAGGTTTTTCTGGCAGAGACTATGAGGTTTTCTAGGTATAGAATCGTATCATCTGCAAAAAGTTATAGGTTGTCTTTCTGTCTACTGATTTGGATGCCTTTTATTTCTTTCTATTGACTGATTGCTCTGGCTAGACCTTCTAGTACTATGTTGAATGAGAGTAGAAAGAGAGGGTATTCTTGTCTTATTCTGGTTGTCAGGGGGGCTGCCCCAAGCTTTTGCATATTCAACATGATGTTTGCTGTGGGTTTTTCATAGATGGACCTTATTATTTTGAAGTATCTTACCTTGATGTCTAATTTGTTGAGTGTTTCTAATATGAAGAGGTGTTGAATTTTTTGAAAGTCTTTTCTGCATCTATTGAGAAAATCATGAGGTTTTTGTTTTTAGTTCTGTTTATATCATGAATCACAGTTATTGCTTTGCATATGTTGATCCAAACTTACATCTCAGGAATAAAGCCTATCTAACCATGATGAAGAGCTTTTGGATGTGCAGCTGGTTTCAGTTTGCTAGTTTTTTTTTTTTTTTGAAAATTTTTACATCTATGTTTATCAGGATATTGGCCTGAAATTTTCTTTTTTATGTTCTGTCTCTCCCTGGTTTTGATATCAGGAAAATATTGGCCTCATAGAATGGGTTAGAGAGGAGTCTCTCCTGCTGAAGTTTTTGGATAGCGTCAGTAAGAATGATACTAGCTTTTCTTTATACACCTGGTAGAATTCAGTGTGAATCTGTCCAGTCTTGGGCTTTTTCTGGTTAGTAGGCTTTAAATTACTGATTCAATTCCATAACTTTTTTTTGGTCTTTTCAGGGAATCAATTTCTTTCTGTTTCAATCTTTGGAGACTGTATCATTCTAGAAATTTATACATTTCTTCTGGGTTCTCTAGTTTGTGTGGATAGAGGTGTTCCTAGCAGGTCTCTGATTTCTTTTTGTATTTCTTTGGGTTCAGTAATAATGTCACCTTTGTAATTTCTGATGGTGTTTATTTGGATCTTCTCTCTTTTTTTTTTTTTTCTTTATTATTATTCTAGTTAGAGGGCTATCTATGTTACTCATTCTTTCAAAGAAAAGCTATTGGAATGGCTGACTTCTTGTACTTGCGTGTGTGTGTTTCAATTTCCTTTAGCTCTGATTTTGGTCATTTCTTATCTTCTGCTTGCTTTGGGGTAGGTTTACTTTTGTTTCTCTAGTTTCTCTATGTGTGATGTTAGATTGTTAATTTGAGATATTCTGATTTTTTTGATGTGGGCATTCCTCTTAGTTAGGTGTGTCCTAGAGATTCTGGTATGTTGCATCTTTGTTCTCATTAGTTCCAAATAATTTCTTGATTTTGCCTTAATTTTATTGTTTACACAAGGGTCATTCAGTAGTTTGCTTAATTTTCATGTAATTTTATGATTTGGAGTAATTTTCTTAGTATTGATTTACATTATTATTGCTCTGTGGTCTGAGAGTGTGGTTGGTGTTTTTTCTTTTTTTAATTTAATTAAGATTGTTTTATGTCTGACTATGTGGTCAATTTTAGAGTATGTGCCATGTGGTAATAAGAAGAATGTATATTCTGTTGTTTTTGAGTGGAGAGTTGTGTAGTGCCTTTTACATCCATTTGTTAAAGTGTTTAGTTCAGGTACTGAATATCTTTGATGAACAGATATTTTAATACAGTAAGAAAAAAAGATTATCACTCCCCATTCTAGCAAAACTATTTTATTTATTTTTTATTCTTTTATGTGTTTTATATACAATATTTACAGACTAAGGAATACAGTCTCTCTTTGACTGAAGCACTTCTATATATATATATGGACATTGTAAATAAAGATGTATGCTATTTTGAAAGCTAGAAGTTTATATATTAAATGCACAGTGTGTATCTCTACGTATTATTAAAAACCTTACAATCATTTTCACTGAGCATTATTTTATGACTATCATGTAACTGATTATCATATAGATTTAACTTAAATTTATTTTTACCCAGTATTCCCCTTTTTTGGACATATTCATCTTTTAAATATAATGACCAATAAGCATCAACTTAAATAAGTATACAGTCAATTTTCACTTCATGAAATAAATTTTTGTAAGTGAAAATACATCGCTTACAATTTCCAATATACATTGTAAAATGGTCTTACAGAATTTTCTTTTGAAATACACTCCCACAAACAGTACATGCAATTCCTGTTTCATCATGGTCCTTGATGATGTTTGATACTGTCATTTTATTAATATTTTAGAAATTGACACAACTTGAAAAGTTAAAATTTCATTAATTTCCTTTTGCATTATTTTTATTTGTTGATAAAGATACATTTTTATCTATTGTTAATTTTAAAGAATTACAACAATATTACACTTTTCTCCAACATATGTTGCATATTTTTGTAATGTGTTCTTTGCTGTAGCTCTATTTAATGATGTTTTTGATGTAGTAATTGTTTATTATTTATTGATATGAAAGGTTATCTTTACCATATTTTAAAGTAGCATGTATGCATCTGAATTTTCTATCAATTTATATTTTTATTTTAGATAAAGAAACTTCATTTTTTAAAAAATATTACTTCGTGCTTTATTGAGATTATTTTTCCAGGAAAATTTTAGAATTGTCACATAGTTAAAAATATTATTAGAACTTTGTTTAGACTTGTTTTGAATTCATAGAAATATTTGTAAGCATAGGCATATCTCAGAGATACTGTGGGTTTCATTCCAGAACACAACAATAAGACCAATAGCACAGTAAAGTGAGTCATATTAATGTTTTTGGCTTCACAGTGCATATAAAAGTCACATTAAAACTCTGTTGTAGTCTATTAGGTGTGCTGTAGCATCATGTCGAAAAGTTTACATAATTGAATTAAAAATAGTTCATTTTTAAACAACGGTAATGATCATCAGAGCCTTTAATAAATTGTATTATTTTTGATGGTTGAAAGTCTTGCTTTCAAGTTGATGGCTCCTGATTTATCAGGGTGGTGGATGCTGAAGGTTAGGGTGGTTGTGGCAACCTCTCAAAATAAGAAAACAATGAAGTTTGCCACATAAATTGATTCTTTCCTTCATAAAAGATTTTTCTGTAGCATGCAAAGCTGTTTCATAGCATTTTATACACAAATGTTCTTTCAAAATTGGAGTCAGTTCTTTGGAACTCTGCTGCTGCTGTATCAACTACGTGTATATAATTTTCCAAATCCTTTGTTGTCAGTTCAACAACGTTCATAGCATTTTTAGCAGGAGTTGATTTCATTGAAAGAAATCATTTTCTTTGCTCATCCTTAAGAAGCAACTCTTCATTTATATTATGAGATTTCAGTAATTCAGTCACATCTTCAAGCTCTACTTGTAATTCTAGCTATCTTGTTATTTCTGTCATATCAAGCAATTACTTCCTGGGCTGAAGTGCTGAATCCCTCAAACACATTCATGAGAGTTGGAATCAACTTTTTCCAAATTTTTATTAATTTTTACATTTCTATCTCCTCCAATAAATGATAAATATTCTTAATGGGATCTAGAATAGTGAATATTTTCCAGAAGGTTTTCATTGACTTTGTGTGGATCCACAAGATGAATCAATCTCAATGGCATCTATAGCTCTTAAAAATCTATTTCTTAAATAATGAGACTTGAAAGTAGAAATCCCTCTATGATCCATGGGCTGAAGAATGGATGTGATGTTACCATGCATAAAAACAACATTAATCTTCTTATACATCTCCATTAGAACCCTTGGGTAACTAGGTTCACTGTTAATGAACAGTGGTATTTTGAAATAAATCTTTTTTTTTTTCAGAGCATTAGTTCTACAGCAGGCTTAAAATATTCTTTTAACCATACTATAAACAGATGTGCTGTCATCCAGGCTTTACAGTTATATTTATAGAGCACAAGCAGAGTAAATTTAGCGTATTTCTTAAAGGCCCTAGAATTTTTAAATATTAAGTAAGCTTTGGCTTCAACTTAAAGTTACCAGATGCATTAACCTTTAAAAGAGGGTTAGCTTGTCATTTGAAGCTTTGAATCCAAGCACTGACTTCTCCTCTTTAGCTATGAAAGAACTAGGTAGCATCTTCTTCTTATATAAGGCTGTTTTGTTCCTATTTGTCTTCAGTGAAATCGAAAACTTGTTGTTTAGCATATCTACCTTCATCAATGATCTTAGCTAGATCTTCTGGATAACCTGCTGTGGGTTCAACATTAGCACTTGATGTTTTACCTTTAACTCACTCATATCACAAAAAAGACTTCTTTTCTTAAACCTTATGAACCAGTTTCTGCTAGCTTCAAACTTTTCTTCTGAAGCTTCCTCACTTCTCTCAGCCTTCATAGACTTGAATAGAATAAGGGCCTTTCTTTATATTTGGTTTTGGTTTAAGGGAATGTTGTGACTGATTTAATCTTCCATCTAAGCTGCTAAAACCTTCTCCATGTCAGCAGTAAGGCTGGTTTGCTTTCTTATCATCTGTGTGTTCAGTGGAGTAGCTCTTTAAATTTCCTTCAAGAGCTTTTCTTTGCATTCACAACTTAGCTGTTTGGCACAAGACACCTAGCTTTCAGCTTATCTTAGCTTTGCATATGCCTTCCTCGTTAAACTTAATCATTTCTAGCTTTTCATTTAAAGCGAGAAACACACTTAGAGGATATTGTAGTGTTATTAATTGGACTAATTTTAATATTGTTATGCTCCAGGGAAGAGGGAAGCCTGAGGAAGGAGAGAGATGGGGAAATGGCTGGCAGGTGGGGCAGTCAGAATACACACTACACACACTGATTAACTCTGTCATCTTAGTGGCATGGTTTGAGGTGTATCCAAAAAATTGCAATAGTAACATCATGATCATTGATCACAAGTCACCATAACATATATGACAAAAAAAAGCTTATAATATTGCAAGAGTTACTGAAGTGTCACACAAAATATGAAGTGAGCATATGATGTCGGAAAAATGGTGCCAATAAATTTGCTCAAAGCAGGGTTGCCATGAATCTTCAATTTGCAAAAAAATGCAGTAGCTACAAAGCACAAGAAAATGAAGTGTACCTTTAATTGGAATTATTTACACGATTTTTCCATTGAGAAATATTGCATATTTCTCTATTTAAGCTTTATTTTGAACATTATAGTTTTCAATTATTCTTTATATGAGACTTTTTTATTTCTTAGTAAGTAGATTACTAGGGTATATATTGTAATCTTTTTAATATTACTAATGGCATTGGGCATATTTTCAAAATCATTACCATTGCTTAAAACAATGTAATTTTTATTTTTTAATCAATAACCTTGATAAAGTAACATTTTTTCACTATCCTGGTAGTCATTATTATTATAGTTTAGAAATGATATTATCTTGAAATTATGCCATCTGTTTTCAAAGATTATAGCTGTCCATTCTATTTCATACCTATTTTAATGGTACAAAAGGTAAGTCATAAAAATGGCATATCATCTTATATTAATATAAGAATTCCCATATGCTTCAAAAATTTACTAATTAATTCACTAAACTTCTATTCTATATGATTGCAAAATACAGATGACCTGCTCCAATACAGATAAGCTCCTATAATTGTTTCTGGATTTATTTTTTTCACATTTAGCCAGCTACAGAAATTTTTGATGTTACATATGTTTAACAGAAAAATATTTGAATCATTTCTTCTAAATTGTTTTATTTATTTGAAAATAATACATTTTAAAATGTTTACTATCTGTTTTAAAATGTTACTAGAACACTTTGTATGCAATTATCTGTAAACCTTATTTTTAAATTTCAGATTTGAGACACTTTACTTGAAAAGTTTGGTTCCTCTTTTGCAACTACCAATATTATTGATGTCTGTAAGAAAGAGTTGATGTTTGAAAAATAATTACTTTTTAACACTGGTGTCAATCATATTATGTTGTATTTGGTCATCAAATATGTTTCATTTATGAAATTACACTAATAGTTGGTTTTAGCTTATTTCTTACAATTAAATAACTAAAATAACTGGTCTTTTTTGTAGAAATCAGAGTTGATAGATTCAATAATTAATAACATTATTATAAAGAGATATAGAAATAACTAGGAAATTTTACCAGATAATTTCTCTGAATTGTCATTATAAAATCCAGTTAGAATTCTGCAAATGAAATGATTTAGCAGCAGCACCAGTTTTGGTATGAAATAGTATATCACTAATTGAATGTGAATTGGACCATATATTCCAATTACTATTTTTCATACTATAGAGGATATACTGGGTGTTATGAAGTATAACATTAAAACTTCATTAAATCAGGCTTAAAACCTATTAAAATATAAATATATATGCATTTGTCCTAGTCTTACCAATCATCACAAATTTTTTATATAATTAATCTTCTGTGGAATTCTAAAGCAGAAAAATTTAATAAACTTAGGCATTTCTTAGGTATGATTTCTTATCTTTTTTCTAAATTAAAATATATTTGTTGCTTTAATTATAATTTAAAATTATAAATATATGGTTATTGTATAAAAAAATTTTGTTCAATTATAAAATATATAAAAATATCAAGATCATTCATAATAGTAACATAGAAACAGAATAAAAGCAATATTTTGTGTTTATGTGCATTATTTTAATTTTTATTTAATGTGTGTGTGTGTACACATGTGTTTGTGTGTAGCTATGATTAGATGAAAAACAAAATCAGTGTATCAATTGTTCATGTTGGATTATTTCTGTTATGCACTCACACACTTTAATGACTATTAGTAGAGATTTATTTCAATCCTGATATATATAGTGGTTCATAAACCATCTATAACCTACCAATATATGACTTTTACATTTTTGCTATGTAAGCAATAGCAAGGCAAATGTCCAATATGTACTGTTATATATCTAGCAGATTGTTTCCACAGCAAAAATTAATCAAGAGAAATTACTATGTGTATTAGTTTCTTGGAGTTACTGTTACTACAAACTGGGTGGCTTATAACAATATAAATTTATTCTTTCACAGTTCAGGGACTACACACCAGAAATTAAGATAATGGCTTGGCCATGCTCTCTTTTAAGATGGTAGGAGAGGATACGCCTTGCATTTTGCAGATTCTGGTAGTCCAAGGCATTCCTTAGATTGTTCCTTGGCTTGGATATCAATGTCATATTCCCAGAATATAAATGATTGGAACAAATTACATAACTGGAGATACCATAACCCCACACAGGAAAATAATGGGGTTGTTCGTCACTAACCAACATCGCTTATTCAGGTAGATCCTGTCTGCAAAGTATAGAAAGAGGTCCAAAGTCATAAAGACAACACGGTAAATGTTTTGTCTCAAAGTAGAAATTGTTCCTTAGTCACACCGTCTCTATATACACCTGACAGGTACACCTTTAGACCAAGAAATTTCAGCGATCCTTTCAAAATCTAAGATAGTTCAGAACAAGAAGGGGCAAAAGTTTTTGTGACATATTCATCACAGCCTGTGAGGGCTAGCATCCTCAGAGGAGAAAGATGAAAGGGGTAATGGGCGGCATGTCTACATCTACAAGAAAGGACTTAGGCTAAGTTGCAGAATAAAAACAAAAAAAAGCAAACAAAAAAGATAATACTTTGGGCCTTGTATCTGATCGTATCTGTGGTTTGTTGATTTGTTGGAACAGAGGGGTATCAGTCATACATGTCACCCTCAGTCTCCTGGCATCAGGAGGCAGTAGGCAGAGGAAGAAAAAACGATGAGTCGAAAGAGAAGAGTCCTTGGGTTCCAATGCTAATCTCCCCTTTCTGGCTAGAAAATGATCATGGAAGTCCGGGCATGGTGGCTTATGCCTGTAATCCCAGCACTTTGGGAAGCTGAGGCGGGCAAATCACCTGAGGTCAGGATTTCAAGACTAGCCTGACCAACATGGAGGAACTCTGTCTCTACTAAAAATACAAAATTAGCCCAGTGTGGTGGTGCATGTCTGTAATCCCAGCTACTCGAAGGCTGAGGCAGGAGAATTGCTTGAATACGGGAGGTGGAGGTTGCCGTTAGCTGAGATTGCGCCATTGCACTCCAGCCTGGGTAACAGGAGCAAAACTCCGTCTCAAAAAAAAAAAAAAAAAAAAGATTATGGAGCTGAGACCAACAGCAGCAGCTGTTTTTTTCATCAATAAATATACTTCATTACCAAGGCAGCAGAGAAGTGTGAGAAGAGGAAGCGAGATGGGAAGGAAGGGAGAGAAGCACGGTGCAAGATCCCCACCACTATTCTTAACACTCCTGTCTTCTAAAAACTGTGAAAAAACTTTTAACATGGCCCTCCTGTCTCCGGGGCTGCTCTGAAGCCTCACTGAGGGAGACACCTGGCAGAAACAAAGCTAAGGGGAGAGAGGGAAAAAGAGAGGAAGGAAGGGAAAGAGGGAGGGAGAGAGGAAAAAAAAGAGGAGGAGTGGGTTAGGCCTCGCCTCAAAACCTGACATTATTATGCTTTATCATCTTACAATCTAAAATTTCCACATTGTAACCTCACTTTAGTTTGTATTTCTTTGAATATTAGTAAGAATAAATCTGTTTTTGCTTATTTATTGGATAGTTTTTGTGATATTTCTGAACATACATTGGCTTCCTCCTCCTCTAAGTTATTAATTTTCTACACTGAATTGTTTCTACATTATTAGTAAGTTCCTACCACTTCTAATACAAATATTTTTCATACTCTTCTATTTTATTAATTCCATTTTTGTATTTATTTTATTCTCCTTGAGTTGTAATTTTAACTTATTTTCATCGGTCTATCACTCTGTATTTTCCTTTATGGTTTCTATATTTAGCGTCATGCAGCTATATCCATATGCACCAAAGTTAATTAAATGTGTACCTTAATTTTTTGTACCTCATAGTTATATTTAAATGGGACTTTAAATTAATTTAAATTTGATATTACAAACAAAATCCATAATAATGTATTCAATATTTTAGGATATTCTTGGATATTCTTATTCATCTTAAACTTCATTGTATAATAGACACCATATTATATATGTCTACTATATAATAAACAACATCTTGATATTTATCTAACAGCCTATTTGATAGATTATAATAATGCAAATTGTAGACGGACATTTATGGGTGATATGTGTTAGAACTGAATTATTTCCAAGCATTAACTTCATTTTTATTTGGGTTCTCCTAAACAGTATACATGATACCATAACCAATATTAATAGAAACACAATGCAAATGAAAACATTATTAATAGTTTTGAGTGTTAATAATAAAAATACATTAAAATTTAAGTCTTTTCTATTTATATGACCCTAAATAGGAGATTTGCATGTATGACTCCATTTGATCATCACCCTATTCCTGTATTTTCTTAGCTCCATTAACAAACCTGTAAATGTCTTCTCAGAACATTACAATAACTCAATTAATGTCACAGACTTGAAACATACAGAAAGTGTATTTCATAACCGAAAATTTTAAAGACTATTCTGTGTTGCTTATATGGTAGGGGTTAAAATCTTGTTCTCAACAAGAACTGGGCTGAATTTCATTTATATTCTATCACGTGTTAGCAAAGATAATGCTGCTGCTTTTGTTAAATTGGGTAATGATAAAACCATAAAAGATAAACTGAGGAAGTTTATTCAGTAGTATAGAGTAAAGCAGTCATAAATTGAATGTGAGTAGGCATTTTATAGTAAGTTAGTATCTCTTTATTAACAGCACATTTATATTTTTATTTTATAGGGTATTTTAAAAAATTCAACACTAGGATTTTCTTTAAGGATATTTCATTTTACCGAGTCCTGCAGTTTACATCTACTCCATTTTCATAATATGTGTCACTAAAAGTAATAACAGTGAAAGTATTATACTTGGAAATTCTAATAATGACAACAGCTTTCTAACACATATCTCAAAAGAGTAAAATTTGTTACAAATATTAATTGTACATATTCTCTCTCCAGCTAAATTTTTTTTAATATTTTGAAATACTTCATTAAAATTTAAAATGAAAAAAATTATTAAAATTATTAAAATGAGAAAAATACTACTTTTAAATTGAATGGTTTTATTATTTTTAGGAGATAGTATGTTTTCAAATAAACTCTGAGCACATTAACAGCACATTAATCACAGTGTTTTGAATACCACGGCTGAGATATACATGATTACCAGATGATATTATATGTATATTATATTTATAACACATATGCATATACACATGTATATGTAGTCTATATGTACTATATATAATCACACTCATTCATATATGTGTATGCCTGTATATTTGTAAGCATATTCTTTTCTTCTGTATTGATTATCTACTGTTTATGCACTAATTACAAATACTTCTTAAGATCAACATTTTATTCCTTAAAATAGGAAGTTAGACACAAAAAGTTAAAAAACAATCTTAATTCTTAGGCCTCATTTACATATAGGTCTTAACAGAACATAGGAGAGATTTAAAGTAACTTTAAAAGCAATTAACACTTCTTTTGTGAAGATGAACAAGGATGATCATGGGAGAAAGGGTAAGGAGAGAAGAGGAAGGAGAGGGTTAGGAAGCAATACTACTTTGTTTTAAATATTTAAATGATACTTTAAGTAATATCAATCTATTTTTAATACTGATTTTGGAAACTGGTGAACTTTTTTTCTGTATATGTCTAAAACCAATTTGTACTTATATCTGTTAATAAAGATAAAAAACTGCACAACTACATGGAAACTGAATAACCTGCTCCTGAATGACTACTGGGTAAGTAACCAAATTAAGGCAGAAACAAAGATGTTCTTTGATACCAACGAGAACAAAGACACAATGTACCAAAATCTCTGGGATACATTTAAAGCAGTGTGTAGAGGGAAATTTATAGCACTAAATGCCCATAAGAGAAAGAAGGAAAGATCTAAAATAGACACCCTAACATCACAATTGAACAAACTAGAGGAGCAAGAATAAACAAATTCAAAAGCGAGCAGAAGACAAATAAGATCAGAGCAGAACTGAAGGAAACAGAGACATGAAAACCCCTTAAAAAAAAAAATCAATGAATCCAGGAGCTGTTTTCTTTAAAAAGATCAACAAAATAGACTGCTACCTGACTAAAAAATAAAAGAGAGAAGAATCAAATAGACAGAATAAAAAATGATAAAGGGGATACCACCACTGATCCCACAGAAATACAAACTACCATCAGAGAACACTATAAACACCTCTACACAAATAAAACAGAAAATCTAGAAGAAATGGATAAATTCCTGGACACATACACCCTCCCAAGACTGAACCAGGAAAAATTCAAATCCCTGAATATACCAATAACAAGCTCTGAAACTGAGGCAGCAATTAACAGCCTACCAACCAAAAAAAGTCCAGGGCCAGACGGATTCACAGCCACAATCTCGCAGAGCTACTAGGAGAAGCTGGTGTCATTTCTTCTGAAACTATTCCAAAAAACACAAAAAGAGGAAATGCTCTCTAACTCATTTGATGAGGCCATCATCCTGATACCAAAACCTGACAGAGACACAACAAAAACAGAAAATTTCAGGCCAATATCCCTCATGAACATTAATGCAAAAATCCTCTATAAAATACTGGCAAGCCATATCCAACAGCATATCAAAAAGCTTATCCATCACAATGAAGTTGGCTTCATCCCTGGGATACAAGGCTCGTTTAACATATGCAAATCTATAAACGTAATCCATCACATACACAGAACCAAAGACAAAAACCACATGATTATCTCAATAGATGCAGAAAAGGCATTTGACAAAATTCAACAGCCCTTCTTGCTAAAAACTCTCAATAAACTAGGTATTGATGGAAAGTACCTCAAAATAATAAGAGCTATTTATGACAAAACCACAGCGAATATAATACTGAATGGACAAAAACTGGAAGCATTCCCTTTGAAAATCCACACAAGAAAAGGACGCCCTCTCTAACCTATTTAACATAGTACTGGAAGCTGTGCACAGGGCAATCAGGCAAGAGAAAAAAATAAAGTGTATTCAGTTAGGAAGAGAGGAAGTCAAACTGTCTTTGTCTGAGGATGACATAATTGTATGTTTAGAAAACCCCATCATTTCAGCACAAAATCTCCTTAAGCTGATAAGTAACTTCAACAAGGTCTCAGGATACAAAGTCAATCAATGTGCAAAATCACAAGCACTCCTATACGCTAATAATAGAATAACAAAAAGCCAAATCATGAGTGAACTCCCATTCACAATTGCTACAAAGAGAATTAAATACCTAGGAATACAACTTACAAGGATGTGAAGGACCTCTTCAAGGAGAACTATAAACCACTGTTCAAAGAAAAAAGAGAGGACACAAATAAATTGAAAAAACATTCCATGCTTATGGATAGGAAGAATCAATATTGTGAAAATGGCCATACTGCCCAAAGTAATTTATAGATTCAATGCTATCCCTATCAAGTTACCATTGACTTTCTTCACAGAATTGGGAAAACTATTTTAAATTTTATATGAAACCAAAAAAGAGCCCGCATAGCAAAGACAATCCTAAGAAAAAATAAAAAAATAATAAAGCTGGAGTCATCATGTTACCTGACATCAAACTATACTATAAGGATACAGTAACAAAAACAGCATGGTACTGGTACCAAAGCAGATATATAGACCAATGGAACAGAACAGACGTCTCAGAAATAACACCATATATCTACAACCATCTGATATTTGACAAACCTGACAAAAGCAAGCAATGTTGAAAGGATTCCCTATTCAATAATTGGTGTTGGGAAAACTGGCTAGCCATATGCAGAAAGCTGAAACTGGATCCCTTCCTTATACCTTATACAAAAATTAACTCAAGATGGATGATTGATGGATTAAAGACTTAAATGTAAGACCTAAAACCATAAAAGCCAAGAAGAAAACCTAGGCAATACCATTCCGGACATAAGCAAGTGCAAAGACTTCATGACTAAAACACCAAAAGCAATGTCAACAAAAGCCAAAATAGACAAATGGGATCTACTTAAGCTAAACATTCTGCACAGCAAAAAAAAAAAAAAAAAACAACTGTCACCAGAGTGAACAGGCAACCTACAGAATGGAAGAAAAATTTTGCAAGCTACCCATCTGACAAGGGTCTAATATCCAGAATCTACAAAGAACTTAACCAAATTTACAAGAAAAAAAACCCTATCAGAAAGTAGAAAAAGGATATAAAAAGACACTTCTCAAAAGAAGACAACGATGCAGCCAACAGACATGTGAGAAAATGCTCATCATCCCATGTCATTAGAGAAATGCAAATAAAAACCAAATTGATATACCATCTCACACCGTTTAGAATGATGATTAATAAAAAGTCAAGAAACAACAGATGCTGGAGAGGATGTGGAATGAAAGGAATGCTTTTACACTGTTGATGGGAGTGTAAATTAGTTCAACCATTGTGGAAGACAGTGTGGCAATTCCTCAAAAATCTAGAATTAGAAATACCATTTGACCTAGCAATCCTATTACTGGATATATACCCAAAGGATTATAAATCATTCTATTATAAAGACACATGCACACATATGTTTACTGCAGCACTGTTCACAATAACAAAGATTTGAAACCAACCCAAATGCCCATCAGTCATAGACTAGATAAAGCATATGTGGCACGTATACACCATGGAATACTATGCAGCTATAAAAAAGGATGAGTTCATGTCCTTTGCAAGGACATGGATGAAGCTGGAAACCATCAGACTCAGCAAACCAACACAAGAACAGAAAACCAAACATAACATGTTACCACTTATAAGTGGGAGTTGAACAATGAGAACACATGGATACAGGGAGAGGAAAATCATACACCAGGACCTGCTGGTGGGTGGAGGGCTAGGGGAAGTATAGCGTCAGAAGAAATACCTAATGCGGATGATGGGCTGATGGGTGTAGCAAACCAGCATGGCACACGTATACCTAAGTAACAAACCTGCATGTTCTGTACATGTAGCCCAGAACTTTTAGTATAATAATAAAAATGTATTAAAATTTAATGTTTCCAAAGAAACATATATATTATAAAATTTATTATAAATTTATCAGAAATATATCTAATAAATTATTAAAACATTTCAGTTTTAAATAGAGCAAATAAATTCAAGAGAAATGATTTAATATATATTCTGCTACTGATGAAATTACTTCTTTAAAGCTTTGATTTCTGGTTATTGAGCCTCTTTCTGTTTTAACATGTTGTGACTATGATAGCTATCAGTTGTCTCCTAGTTTCTGTTTACCTAATCTTCTACAGTAAAAGAAAAATTAAATGTATCCACTGGGCTCCAGTCTCACTAGAAGAATGAGTACATTTCCCAACTTCTGCATCAGTGTGTGGCAATATCACTAACAACTAGTCAAGGGATATAAAGAAAGCACTATGTGCAACTTCTGGAAAGAGTCCTTAAAGAACAGAGTATGTTCTTTCCCTTATCCTTCTTCCTTTTTAGGTGGGTAAAATTAAAGTACATATTGGCAAATGCAACATGACAGAAACTTGGGTAATGGATGATTTCATGTCTCAACACCAAGGATTACTCTAAATTAATGTGTATATGAGAAATAAACTTCTCTTTTAAATGAACAACTGTTATTTTGGGCTTTATGTTACAAGTAGCTGCATAAAAGTATAAGTAACAAAGTTATATTTTCATCATCTTTTAATTCTAATTGTGTGTATGTGTATGAAAACATATATTTCCATTAGTCTTTATTATTTTACTCTTTAATTATATATATATACACACACATTGTTTTCAGTTTCATATATGAGTAATTTGGTAGGGATTTATAGTATTTCTGATATACTATAACAACAATGTAGTTAGAAAATGTTTTCTATATTATATTGATTATTTGACATTTATGAAAAAATTTCATGACCTAGTTCAATGTTTATAATGATTCCATTTGTTTGAAAATATATATTATATGACTTATATATATATCAATTTGATGAATAATTATGTTATTTACATGTTCTATATTCTAGTTAAAAATGAAAAATGTCATTTTTATTTTTCTTGCTTAATGTATTATTATTATTTTATTATTATTATTATTATTTTGAGACAGGGTCTCACTCTGTCACCCAGACTGAAATGCAGTGTCCCCATCTTGGATCACTGCAACCTCCCACCTGCCTCGGCCTCCCAAGGAGCTGGCACTACAGGCGGGCACCACCAAGCCCAGCTAATTCGTTTGTATTTTTGGTAGTTTCACCTTGTTTCCCAGGCTATACTTGAACTCAAATTTTGAGTTCAGGTGGTCCACTGCCTTGATCTCCCCAGTGCTGAGATTACAGGCATAAGCCACCACATTTGAAAAAGGAAATCTCATCTTAATGTGGAAATCTCTCTAAAAACTGTGTTTAAAATTTTCCACTGGTTGGGAATTTTTTAATTTTTTTCTTATTGTTTCATTATTTTTGAATGTTACAAAGGTAGTTTATAAGGGCATAAAATTTTGTAATTTTATAGTTTACTAGTGACTTATTTACTCTATTATCTCATAACATTTTTTATATGAAGTAAGGGTTTATATTCTTGTTGATGGTGTAGCTAAATCACGTTTCTTTGGTTGTCTCATATAGTTTTGTCAGTTCTTTCACTTTTATTCCTGTTGCATCATTATGCTTTACTCTGACTTTTGTAAATCGTAAGTTGTCCATGTCTTTTAATCCAGATTGGTTATGCTGGCATTTTTAATTCATTTATCTTTATTGTGATTATTTTATATTTAGATTGCATCCTGTCATGTTATTTTGTGCTTATTATTTTCTTTTACCTCTGACACATTTTTCCCTTTCCTTTTTTTTTTTTCTTTTTCTTTTTCTTTGTCTGATTTATAGTCTTATTTCTCTGTTAATTTCTTATACTGGTTAGAAAGTTATGCATTATATTTTTTTCATAGTAGCCCAACATTTTCATCTGTATGAAATATGCCTAATATTGATCAATGGTTATGCCCATTTGTTAATTAATTCAGGGCTTTACATGCTTTAAATTTGATCACATCCATTATTCTTGCATTTTTGAATGCCTCCCAAATTATCATAATTAATATTCTTTACATTTATGCATATGATTATCAATACTTATGTGATCTTTTCAACCCATTCCTGTTTGATTTTCTACTGACCGCTACAAAGACACACACACACACACCCCAAAAATAATTATTATTGTTATTAATTTTTCCGCGAAAGCCAGTAGCTTTAGGAATTTGGTCCCAGACTTTACTCTCTGCCTATATATCAAACAAAAGGTAGGTTTCATTGCCTTTCCCAAAATTGTTTTAAAAACCTAAATCCTTAGATATAACAATATATGCTCAGATCTAGTACCTAAACCCTTTTCTCCGTAGCTCATATAATAGCAGCTTGAAATTTTAAAAAATTTGATAAGCAGGGCCTTCTTGGCTGACCCATCCTTATAGATTTTGAATTATTTTCTTTTATTCAATATTTCTTGTTCTTTTTAGTAGAAAGGACTGTCACCTTATGCTACTATTTTCTCCAAACTACAAAGTCTCTTCTATTTTTTCTTTTGTATAATAATTTAATATTTGTCCTAATGACATTTTTCTAATGACATAATGCAAAAGCTGGCAAATTTTTATGTAAAGATCCAGGCCACAAGTATTACAGGCTGTACAGGCTATATGGGTCCTGTTGCACCACTCAACTCTGCAACTGTGGTACAAAACCAGCCATAGACAATATATAAATAAACACGTGTGGATGTTTTCTAATATGATTGATTCATAGAAATAAGTAATATAGTTAATTTAGCCTCGGATCTGTAACAGTTTGCTGACTTCTGAAATAATACATTTACAGCTTCTAAAATGCAGTATAAAAATGACTAATTATCCTTATCCTCCCCTTGAAATGTCTTCTAATTACCTTATCTACTTTAATACTTAAGTCTGTATTACTCATAGTGTGTTATATCATGATCTGAATTTACATATATTGTACTTTTGAATGAAAAATATCAAATGGGTTTATCACTTCTCTTAATGCTCATGTGGTGTTTTGCATAGAATTGGGATTCACATTATTGATTAATAACTAATAACTGAAGTAGATTATATTAACTACATATATATATTATGCTAATTGTGCTCTAATTATACAGCTCTATAGCAATTTTACTAAAAGTTCCCCACTCATTTATAGAATGCCCAGGACTGAATTGTATATCTGTACATATTTTCAATTTAAAAAGAAGGCTCATGTCAATAAGCATGAATTTAGGACACAGACTAAAGTATGTGCGGACCTAATTTAGGTCCACAAGGAAACAACTAAATTTAATTCTCAAAATCTTAAGACTCAAGAATAACTTCTACAGTATCCACCTAATTGTTTTAGTATTAGTTGTTTTTATTACTATTATTGACTTAAAAGCCATATAGCACCTAACACATATGTTAAGACAGAACACTTTACTTCCAATTTAATATGTGGTGTTTATGAGATCAAATACTTCTATGGAATATACACGAAACCATTTATTTGCATCTATGCATTTTTGGTGAGGGTAAAGTGGGGAGGCAGATGAAGTAGGGAGGATGATGTCATCTTTTTCGTAAGAATCAATCATACGACGTGAGATGATTCATTTTGTTTTTTTTAAATTTTTGATATATGATAATATTCTTAAATAAAATCTTCAGGCCTCAAAACATTTTACAGTATCTCTCTCTGAATGTTACTCCATAGTATGTTTCTGAATTGTAACGAGTGAACAACTCCAATTCAGTATGGTTTTATGCACTGTGTGGGTAGTAACTGATTTCCAAAGTAATCTATAGAAATATCTGTAATTTTTCTTCCTGAAATAGTAAGGAATTAGCTGGATATTAAGTATCTCTAAAGGGAGAATGGGGAGCTCACCTAGTAATTGTCCTTTATGATAAAGAAATTGAAGTAAGTGTTGAGTAAATAATTTAACATTTAACATCATTGAAGACATCTTTCTTTTGATTAAAATTAGTACTTGAGATGTTATATTTTCACATTGTGTTGTGACTGTTTAACCTTTAGTGGTTTTCTTTAAAGGCCTTTCAAACTCTATGCATATAGTCCTGTTAATATTTATTCTAATTTAAAGAGCAACGTCAATGTCAAAATGTCTATAACGCAAAAACAAATACTTATTTTATCCTATGAGTTAAACAGATTTAATAGCTACATAATAACATTGTGTAATAACAAATAGCTATATAATAACATTATCTAATAACCACTACCACTCTTTTTTGTATTTTTTGTTCACTCAAAATTATAAAACATATAGAAAAAAATGTACCCTCAATAATTATATCAAACACTCTTTGGGCACAAGATATTCTAGAAATGTGATAGTAGATAGCTCTCTTTAGAAAAATAGCAACAAAATAGAAAACAAGACAGAAGTAGATTTCTTTTTAGTTGCTTTTCTTTTTATAATAACTTCTCAGAAATAAAAACATATAATTTTTAAAAATTATTTACTATGTATATTTTACAACATAAGACTCGTGGTTATCTAAACAAGTTATTATTCTTATGCTTCAACAGGTATGAATAGAACTAAAGCATATTCTTCAAAAAAAAAAGAAATATTTCTTCTCATTCTTTATATGTGTCCATATTTATATATGTCCAAAAATAATGAACGGAAATAAGTGGACTTAAGGCAGAATTTAAAACCGTTTTTGCTAAAAGGATTCAATTGACCCTGTTTAGTTCTTTTCGATTTACAAAATATATAGTGGGTTTGAGCAATAGTTTGTGCTAAAAAATGTAATTTACAAACCTGTAAATAACGTGTTTAATGGTTTGTGTAAGCTTGCTAATGGTGAGCTTATATATGAATAAATTATTTGTGCATTTTATTTGATGTCAAGCAAAAACATGGCAAAATAGAATCTCAAATATATTTGCAGGAGTCAAAAAGTGTGGAGAAAAAAAGCAGTAAAGAAGACAACTACTGAAAGAAGAAATCATTTTCTGACATTTATAATGCTCAGTAGACTAAGTCAAGTTAATGCTAATATTTATTAGCCTTAGAAAATTAACCAAGGCAGCTAAGTTAAATAGTAGACATTAATGAAATAAATGCAACAATAAAATAAAAATTCATAGGGAAAAGATAATTTTTAAATGAGGCAATTCTATTTAATATATAACTATTGTACAAACCAGCCAGTTTAATGAGTTTCTTCTAAGAGAAGTAAAATATGAGAAAATATTTGGACAGAAAAAGTTGGTTATTATACATATATATATATATAAAAACTCAGAGACTAGTTTAGCATTTGATCTCCCAAGTCATGGAAATGAAAGACTATTCACAGCAAAACATACAATTAGTAGGAAACTATAAATTATAAAATATAAGAAAAATATGCCAAAGCATAAATGCTGATTCTATGTAATTCAAAGAGTAAATAAAGTTTAATGAAGGGTTCTTTGTCCTGCCTCATTTCTGTGCCAGAATGTTTAAACTTCTGTATATCATAAAAATATAACACAATATTATAAAATTGAATATATAAGAATAAATATCAGAATATTATTAAATTTTTGCCATTAGACTAGTCCCACAATCATTTTGAAGATAGAAACATCCACATTTTCATTTAGTGTAAATGAATGGTTTCAGTCCCGGCATAAATTCCTGCTGTGAGAATAACCAAGGTCTTATATCCTGCTATTTTATTAAAGCCAAGTTAAACTTGGAATCAGTTTTACGAAAAGAATTTTTTCTTATTATTCTGTCAAGCTTAAATGCTGCATTCTCATATGATTATGTGGCTTAGCATGCACAAGGTCTGCAAGGTGGCAAATGAGGCTAATCTCCACCTTTTGCAGAGAAAAAAATAAACTAAGTATTATTGTTTTTAGTGCACCTGAAGTAACCAGACTCTTCATGAACTTTAATATTGTTTTGAATTGGTTTCTGACCACTTGTTTTTATATTTATAATTCATATTTATATAATTATATATAAAATGAACATATATGTGTGTGTTTATATATGTATATGTGTAGATATTTCTCATGTTTGACACTATTCATTTTTTTTCATTTATTTGTCATTTTTAGGGCTTCAATTGCTTTGTAATTTTTATTTGAACCATCAAAAGACAGGATAATACAAAACATGATAAGTATTTCTTAAAAATATTTTAATACAAAGGTATATGCCAGCAAAGCAGCAATTAATGGTATGGGATGAGGCAAGGCAAACTGGTAGCTATCAAGGGGACAGAACACCGGGGCAGGCACAAGATATAATACATAAGAGAGGACAAAAAACTCATTCTCCTCAATTACACAGAAAAATGTTCAGTCTTTCATAGAATGCTCCACAGAGTGGAAAAGTACACAGCCTAATTCAGTTGAATGAGGCTTACTCTCAGAGTAAAAAAATAACAAACACTAGATTGTCCCTAAACACATCTCTTATCAGTATGTAATTATTTTTGGATAGCATGAACACATAAAATTTATATTATTCTGGCATAACAATTAGAATTTATTTCTTAATCTACATTTTTAAATCATAAATTGATTCTAGCCAATTCTTTCTTCACAATAATTACCCTTTAATTTAGCCACTAGCTAGTTAAATTCTGAATATTATTAATTTCTGATATTACTCAATGGCCTATAAATATTCTTTCTTATTTTAGTCTTTTCAAATTTTTAAAAAATTACATTCACTGCCAAGAGATTAGTAAGAATAAAAGTATTGACTATGCCAACTTCTTGCATTCAAAATTTTACTGGCTTTCCACTGAACTACAAAACAATTATTTTAACATACACTTCAGACACTCTGCAGTCTAATTATATATTCAGCCTTATTACCATTTTCTTATCTAGATAACTTATTGGTTCCAGCCATATTTAAAAGTAATTGAGCTATTTGTTGGTTGACGAAGTTGTTGGCTGCATACCAATAGAATTAGAATAATTCCCTCATAATGTTCATATTTTATCCTTTATTACAAAAGAGTTGGCTACATAATAAAGTTCTTATTAATTAAAAGTCAATTCAAAAGGCATGTAAAACATAAGGAAAATACATTAAAACCAACTAGCTTCTATTCAGGTAAAATATTTATGGTAATTTTGACAAAATTTAAGCAATATTGGAACTATCAGTTGTATATTTTGCAAATATCAAGTTAATTACTTAGCATGCAATATAATGTGTTGGGAAAGCAGCAAAGGAGAAAGGACTTATAGAGTGCCTACATAAGTTGATTATGAGTAACACATAAACAAGTAACGACAAACTGCAGAAGGCCGCAGGATGCCTCTGAGGAGGAAGGCCTCTCCATGCCTCATGTTCTGGTGCAGGGTGACCTCGGCTCTGTTACCATAAACAATGTGCTCAAGGATGTGAAACCCCTTCATAGCACTATGACGTAGCCAGACTTGTAGGCTCCTTGTAAGGTCCGTGTTCCACTAGCTGTACATAGATAATAAACTAAAGATAACCACATGTTCTTGTTTTGTGAAACTCCCAAACCACCACTGTCATCAATCCTTAGGATGACACTCCATTTCCAGTTCACTGATTCACTCCACCATCACTGCACCCCTACCCTATAGATCAAAGTGATTGTAATCAATAAATAGTGTGTATGATTTGAGCTCAGGGCCTTCAATGTTTCCTCCAAAGTAATGATTGATGGCCTCCTGGTCCCACTATCTCTCTTAATCTGTCTTTTTATCATTCCTTTGTTGCCACCCAACATGGGGTACCCACGGGTGATGTAGGTCTGGTTCCCTACAATAATGTAAGTAGATTTTCTGCTTACAATACTCTACATAGAAAAACATACAAATTAGCAATAAATCAAAAATAATTAATCATCTAATACCTACTAAGTGACTTAAGTTCATTAAATTAGTGTATTTTGAAAAAAATGCATATGAAAATAGTTGTGAAAATCATCGCATATGCTAAAATTAAGCAAATTAAGTTGGGGGAATCTCTAACAGCAAAACATAAACACTAGAATTGATAGTCAATTGCTTGAAATATTAAAATGCTAAGAAAATCTTCAGAGACTTTTAGAAATATAGAAAAATATATTAATTTTATAAAATTACAATGCAGTAGTAGGTCACTAAAATAGTAATATTAATTATTAGCATAATTTAACATTTCAGTTGTAATTATAGCATTACCAAAATGACAAGATATAATACCTTTAACAACAGAGTTCTTAAGATCATTCACATGTATTTAATTTGAGAAATTTCACATTGAATAAGTGGAACTCAGAGAATAATAACGAAAACCTTGTTATTTTCCCCTTTACTTGTTCAGAAATGTTCTTCTATGAAGCTAGATGTCTAATTCCCCAGTATGTGGATGAGATCTAAGACAGGTCTCATGACTTAACTCTTCAGTAAGATAATGACAACCCTCTAATGACTTAAAGTCATTAAATTGTCATTAAATTGCCAGTCTAATTAAACAGACAAAATTGTGTATTTCCTTTGAAAAGAAAACATTTCTTTTTCTGTAGTTCAGAATTAACCCTGAAAGCCTTTCATGGAAATGAGGAATGGGGATGGCGTCCTCAAATTTGGGCTTTGCACTTCTACGCCTTTCCCATGCCAAATGTCTTTACTGACCCCTCAGATCAAAGCCAGAAAAGAAATGAGGATTAAGAAATCAATATATGCCTAGATTATGGGTTCTGTGATTAATTTGAGCTTGAAAGGTGTTTAAAAGTGTTCTCTTCTGGGACACCTTTCAGAACCCCTTGCAGATCCCCAACATTTGGCCTCTAGAGAGCTGCTTTCTCTTTTGGGATGTGTATATGCCCACATTATTTTTGCTGAATTCCCCTTACCTCTCCAGGCAAATGTCATCTGAATTAACATCAGAATGATTCTCTTATGTGGTATGCTGGAATTACAGGACTTTTATGTTGCTGTAAATGAGTTTGCAGCTACAACCCACAGGCCACTTTACTCAGTTTCTTAAGTTTCTTAAGCATAATTTTTACAGTAGTCCACTGTGCCTCTCAAATTCCAGAAAACCCATATTAAATTTTCTAAGGAGTCTCCATGACTAAAAAATCCATTCCAAGCTTCTCCTATGTATCAGTGAATTTTATCCTCATAACATATATAGATACTTATTTCCAGTTCAATTCTCTTCTTAATTCCTTGATTCTCTCTCAGATATGTTAACTTGTTTTTAAAAAGCCTCAAGAATGTTGGTGTTTTGTCTCCGATTTGACTCTTGAATATTGCTGAGGAAGTGATCTAGACTTTTATTATCGAAAGTGAGAGTAGTTGTCATCTCACATTTTTGGACATCAGCAAAAATTGACAGAGGTCCAATTTAACAACTGTACATTATTTACTCATTTCCTTAGTTATAAATTGATTTTGTTTTTATTCTTTTGCATTAGTTTGGATTACAAAAACTGGTCACATAATTAGACCTTCATTTAAAGTCTCTCAAATTGGAGGTTTTTGTGCATCTTTCAAAAGGAAAAAAAATGTGAAAACTGGAAAGTATAAGAGCATGTAAAAACTGTTGATGAAACAATTGATTTCCATTAAATAATTTTGATCCCTAAAAGGATATATATTTAACCTGTAATATTTTGTGGCATGCTAAAATTATATAAATTCTATAATGAGTAATGGTTAGACTCATATTCAAGTATAATAGAAAAGTTTATATAACTGGATGACCTTATGTGAAAAAGATATAGATCACTGGACCAAGTACTTGACTTTGATGTCTAAGCCAATAAAATGTTTAATAGATTGACATAAACACAAAAAAAGGAAATCTGATACTACTGCTTTATAAAATGTCAGCTTACTTTTATCTATAATTAAAATTATTTTTCCTATGAATAACGGCCATATTCATGAAGTATTTTTGATAATTCATTCTTTTTTCCCCCATTTGATCTCCTAAGACCACCCATTAGCCATAGAATATTTTGACACTCTCAGATGTATCATATTACCTTTGTTATTCTAATCACCAAATCATAGCAAATCCGTTTAAAATTAAAAATTAATTCATTTCATTCAAACTATAATTTTAAACATAATTTTAAAAATAATAAATTTTAGTCAAGATTTATATAGAATAGGTATAAATACAGATAATTGATGGAATATTAATAATATAACAGTAGAAACAAAGAGTCTGTATTCCCTATGATTACTTGGGTATAATTGCTGTAATTAGTAGAACTGAACAGGAGAATTCAGTATGAATGTGTCAAGAACAGAAGGTACAAGAAAGAAGATACCACAGTACTTAAGAGTATTTAAGGTAATGGGATTACATTATGAAAGAAAGAGAATACCACTTCTATGATAGAAAAGCAAATGTTTTTATGGTTCCTAAAAATTTAAAAGCATCTTTTCTATAAAAATATCATATTTGGGCATAGCTGTAAAGAATTGCTTTTATAGTTCAGAAGAAAATGACACAGATTACACAAACACTGTACTTTTATCATACTATCCTTTCGGATTGCAATTAATACCCTTTGTAATCACCTCATCATTTTGTTTTCTGGTGTTAAGCATGCATTTTTATCAAATAAAAATAGCATATACGATAAACTCTACCTTTTTAAATATAAAATCTTAAAAAATCACTCCTTCCATTATGTCGTGCTTTGAACTTGGCAGAATGTGTACTGCTTCATTTATATTTAGAAGAAAATATATCAGGCCGGGCGCGGTGGCTCACGCCTGTAATCCCAGCACTTTGGGAGGCCGAGGCGGGTGGATCACGAGGTCAAGAGATCGAGACCATCCTGGTCAACATGGTGAAACCCCGTCTCTACTAAAAATACAAAAATTAGCTGGGCATGGTGGCACGTGCCTGTAGTCCCAGCTACTCGGG
>PVKV010012194.1:0-66840 GCA_004027835.1 Alouatta palliata | reverse complement strand
CTCACGCCTGTAATCCCAGCACTTTGGGAGGCCGAGGCGGGTGGATCACGAGGTCAAGAGATCGAGACCATCCTGGTCAACATGGTGAAACCCCGTCTCTACTAAAAATACAAAAATTAGCTGGGCATGGTGGCACGTGCCTGTAGTCCCAGCTACTCGGGAGGCTGAGGCAGGAGAACTGCTTGAACCCAGGAGGCAGCAGAGGTTGCGGTGAGCCGAGATCCCGCCATTGCACTCCAGCCTGGGTAACAAGAGCGAAACTCCGTCTCAAAAAAAAAAAAAAAAAAAAAGAATTCAAGGGAAATCCAGAGGTAGAAGAGAACAGCTTTATTGAACAGGCAGTGGTATAGCTCTGGTGGTGTTAAGCTCCATAACTGCTCCTGCAGAGCAAGACCACCCTGTGGGCAGAGAGTAGCCGCTCAGGGCAGTTCTTCAGTCATAACCATATCCACTTTTAATTGCATGCAGATTAAGGGGCAGTTTATGCAGGGTGGGGGTAGTAACTCTGGGATCACTGAATGCCATGGTGGTGATCGGGGATGGTAACGCCTGGGTGTTGCCATGGCAGCACTAAATTGACAGGGCACACTGGTAGGTGGGTCTGATTGAAAGCTGCTTTCGCCCCTGGCCCTGTTTTAGCTAGTCCTCAGTCTGGTCCAGGTCTGAGCTCCACCTCTGGAGTCGAGTCCCACCTTCTACACCATAAAGGCATGTCTGGATTAATTCAAGGTAGGTGGCACTAGAAATGTTGGATGATATTTTAAGACATTCTTTATAAAAAGTGGAATGTGAGAATTGGTGTTTCTTTGAATAAAAAAGGTCCGTGAAAGGGAAATGCTTTTGATAGCCTCAGGGTTACATGTCTTATGAGTGATGCCGGCTTTCCTTTCAATAGACTTGATCTCTCTTATAATTTTTTCTTTTCTTTCCCTGAAATAAAGGTTAGCAAGTTTTCTTGGATATGTGATAGACTGATCGACAAATGACCTCAGTTCTTCATTTGTTCCTGAATCTAAACCCTTTGCAATGTAAGTTTGCACTAACTCTTCATTGCATGTGGTGACGGCGTGGGGGAGAATTTTGTCACATCTCTTAGTTTTGGGCTCAGCGTGTGATTTGCTTTGGCCGAAGGTATGATAGCAGACATGAGACAAGCGGAAACTTGACAAAGCATTTTGGAACTTCCACTCACTTTTTGGCTTTTGCTATGATACATGTCTGGGCTAACCCACAGGAGAATGAGACCCACAGAGCAAAGCTGAATCAACCCAGTTATCCCAGATGAGGCCTCAGACGTGAGACAGACCAGCCAAGATCAGATGGCTGCCTGACCTCCCTGTGGCTGACCACAGCCATGTGAATGCACCCTGTGGAGCCCAGCCTCGGATGAGCAGAACCAGCCAGTCAACCTTAGATCCCTAAACAAAAACAAATGTTTACTGTCTGCCACTGAGGCTTTGAGGTTGTTTATTATGCAGCACTATTGGGACAATAGTTAACTGACAGAAGATGTAAGTCACCTTTTTCTTACATGTGGTTCAAGGAAGAAACGTGAGCACGGAATATCTTCTTTAAAAAATTGATAATAAAAATTGTACATATTCGTGGTATACAACCTGATATTTTGAAACATGAATATATTGTGGACTGGCTAAATTGAAATAATTAACAAGTACATTACCTCAAATATCATTTTTTGGTGGTGTAAACACTTAAAATCTGCTTTCTTAGTGATTTTCAATAATATAATACATTGTTATTGACTGCAGCCACACCGCTGTGCAATAGACCTGTTGAACTTATTTCTCCTAGCTAATTGAAAGCCATCTTGAGCAAAAAGAGCCAAACTAGAGGCATCGCACGCTACCTGATTTCAAAATATATTACAAAGCTAGAGTAATTAAAACAGCATGGTACTGGCATAAAAACAGATGCATAGACCAAAGGAACAGAATAGAAAGCCCAGAATAAATCCATACATCTATGGTCAGTCAATTTTCAATAAAGATGCCAAGAAGGTACAATGGAGAGAGGATGATCTCTTCAATAAATGGTACTGGAGAAACGGGATGTCCACATGCGGCAGAATGAAATTAGACCATTATTTCACACCATATAAAACAATTAATTCAAAGTGGATTAAAGACTTTATGTAAGACTTGAAACTATAAAACTGCTAAAAGAAAACACAGGGCAATGGCTCCGTGACATTGGTTGGAGCAATTATTTTTTGATATATGACCCCAAAAGCAACGAAAGTGAAAATAGACAAATAGGATTACATCAAACTAAAAAGTTTCTGCACAGCAAAGGAAATAATCTACAGAGTGAAGAGACAACCTATTGAATAGGAGGAAATATTTGCAAATGTATAAGTGTATAAAACCTACGTAAACCTATACATACCTAACATGTATAAAACCAAACTAACAAGACTGCTGCAGACACACATTCCCAAAACCTCTTAAGACTCCGTTCCCTTGGCATGGTCACTCATATTGGCTCAGAATACACCCCTTTAAAGTATTTTGCAGTTTGATTTTTCCATTAACAGAGGTTTATATCCAAAATATATAAGAAGCATGGAATATCTTCTGCAGACAAGTCACCCATTTGCTCCTTCTTGGATTGATTGATGTCTTATGTCAGTGAGGGTTCCCTGATGCCGTGAACCCCTAACTTTGGGTCGTGGGCCCTCTTGTTGATGTTTCTGCTTCCCTGTGAAGCACAACTGAGAGATATTCCAGGGTTGCATGGAGGAGGAGGGCCCCATCCTCTATCTTCATTGAATATTGGTAGCTTTAGCATTCTTATTTTGATGTGACTCTCCCTTGCTGGAAAATGGCCTTGGAGTTTGGATGGGTTTTATTGTCGGAAGATAAATCAGATTTGAGATCCTGAGGGATTCCAGCAGCCGAAGTATAAACTTGGATGGGAGCAAAATTAGAATAATAATGGCTAATATTTACAGTGTGTGGCCATATGCCAGGAAGGAAAGTTTAGAAAAGCTCTTTGCATATGTTCATTCATTTAAGTCTCAGAACAACTGTGAAACAGGAACGATTGTTCCCACTGTGCACAAACCTAAGGTATAAAGAGGTTATGTACCTTACCTAAAGATACTCGCCCAGCTAGTAAGTAATATAAGTTCAGGCAGTCAGACGCAAGAATCCACACCCTGACCATAAAATTATATTAGCTCCCGTTGACTTGGTGCATAGGTGAAGCCCACTCTCCTGCACCCTCAGCAGGCCAGGGAAGTTCCTGCCCTATGCTGACTATCAGAGAGTGTTCTCCTGAATCTCTACCACAAGGATTAACAGGAACTCCATAAAGGCTCCTCACCCACCCTTGCCCCAGGACCCCTCCCCAACTCCTTCCCCTTCTAATGATGCTATTTGTCTACACTGATTGAATGCTTAGCATGAAACAAGCCCTCTAGGGGTTTACATGTGATGCTTTATCGAACACATCCAACCTACTAGGAGATATTAATAATCTCTGTTTTACAGATGAGCAAATAGAGTCTGAGAGAAGGTAAGTAACTGGTCAGAGATGGCTCCCCAGAGACAGAACAGAGACCGGAGTCAGCCAGACTCCAGATCACCTACATTCTTAGCCAGGAGCTCTAGTGACTGCCTTCACATGGGATGTTCTGATTTTTTTCTTTTTTTTTTTTTTTTTTTTTTTTTTTAGACAGTCTCACTCTGTTGGTCAGGCTGGAGTACAGCAGCATGATCTTGGCTCACTGCAACCTCCATCTCCTGGGCTCAAGCAATTCTCCTGCATCAGCCTCCCAATGGGATCTTCTGATTTTATTCTCACTTTGGCTGCCTGTAAGAAATAACTTTTCATTTCTAGAGCTGAACCTAATTTTTCTTTGGGCACTGACTCCCCAGTTATGGTGGAAATTTGTCTTGGTTTGAAGTTCTCTGTTTTACTTTCAGGTTGGGTAGGTTGAAGGGAGTAGATGGGGGAGGCGGTGAGCATCCATTCCTTGGTAGATGGCACCTGTCCTGGAGGTGGCCTTCTTCCTGTCTGGTTTTTGGTCATCTATCCATGCAGCTCACTGCTTCATCCTCCTCAAGCTGCCTGGCATTGCCTGGCACCTGCTGGCTCTCTGGTCCATGTGCATGCAGCTTTCGGGAAGCGTGACAATGTCCCCAGCCACTCTGTGCTGTGGAAAGCCGGTGGCCATCTTGGGCCCATCTGCCTGGATACTCCATGCAGGCATGTCATTTTGCTTTTGTACCACTGGGCTTGCATGGTTCTTGACTGACTGGCACACAGGTGCTCTATCTGGGGATGAGAGTTCCAGAATATTCCCCAATGAGGCAGAGTTAAGGTCTCCTTCGCAAGCATCTCCAGCATCCTCTCTTCCTACACGTCGAAGCATGCCACTTCCACGTCTCAACGGTCACTCTCCTCACAGTTCCTAGTTGCCTGTGTGTACATCTCCCAGTTTTCCAAGTTGAGATTTTTTTTTTGCGTAAACAATGAAGAAGCAAAATAAGTACTTGATAGATTATTAACTTTAAAAAATGAAGTGCCCTGCTGTGTGAGGCCCCAGGCAAAATTGCTTTTCTTGTCCTCATCCTTGCCATCTGAGGGCCGGAGATCAAAAATAGGTCTTCAAGTGTGAGGGCTACTCCTGACCTCTGAGGTTCAGTAGATAGAACTTGGAACTTGCCTTCTTGCATAATTAGCCTATGCATTCATATTTCAAAGATTTTTTTTCTAGAAAATTGGCCCTAATAATGAGCTACTTTATAATCATCTTAAACAACAACAAGACCATTATTAATAATGGCTAACCTTATTGAGGGCTTATGCCGTGCCCAGTGCTTTAAAAGCTTTTTTGTATACTAACTTATTTTACCTTCACAATATCCTAGGCAGTAGGTGCTTTTATCAATCCTGTTTTGCAGATATGGAAACTGAGTGGGCAGGAAAAGTGCTGAAGATGCCACAACACGTAAGAGGCAGAGGTAGAATCTGAACTTAGGTGGCAGGTCCTGTAGCCCTCTCCGGACCGTTTGAGATTGAGCTATTCATTAGACACCTACTGAACTGAGTTAGAAAAAGCAGAGCAAAGCTATGCTTAGGGAATGAAAGACAGGAGACACGCACATGAAGGCAACTGATCAAGTGTATAGGTATCATGTCATTCCACTGTGTGTATGTGTAATATGAATATATGTGTTATAAATAATATATCAAATGTATATTACATTAATTTACATATATATAAAATACATAATATATTTTCTTTCAGGTTGGGTAGGTTGGCGATGCCAGCAGCTAGGGGGCGGAGGTGAGAATCTGCCTCTTGTTTCTTTGGTATAATTTTATAAATACACATATATAAAAAGCAAATTATATAATTTTTACATGTAAATACATATATGGTACATGTAATTTATGTATATATTTATATATATAAATTTTATATATTATATACAGTTAATACGTATAACACATATATACAAATTATATAAATATATATTATGTATTATAATAGATAATATATACATATATTATGTATTATAATAGATAATACATGCATTATGTATTATAATAGATAATATTATTTACATAATAAATACATATATATTTTTCATATACAAATATATAATATGTATTTATATTATATATTGTTTATAAATATATAAAAATTGTATATAAATATATAAATTATATATAATACGTATACTCTAGAATATTTTGTCAATGTAAAGGCCTTCTAGAACTCTCATTGTCCCTTACACATGTATGCAAACTCTGTATAGTACATCTCATTGTCATCATGACACCATATTGCTATTGTGTATAGGAGCCTGTCACTCCTGCTAGACTGTAAGCAAATTGAGACCAGAGACAGCATCTTTGAGCAGAGTGGCAAGAACTTGCCCAGGGCTCAGTAAATGTTGGTCGTTGTTAGCTGTAGCTATCTGCATATGTGCAGAGCCCACTTGACCTATAGAGGGTCCCTTTGCAGATTGCAAGGGTACAGGTGAATGTTTGCTACCCTTGCTCCAGGACAGGTGCCTGCCTGTGGGCACGCAGGAGGAGAGGCTGGCATCTGTGACATGGGAAGCCTGGCTGCCTTGATAGTCTTATTTTGATTCTCTGCTCTCCGTCCTTGTGGGATTCCTCAGCACTGGTCACATGGATATCCCGAGTCATGTCAGGATTTGTATCTCATCCTCTTATCTGTGTCTAAAGCAATGGCTCAGCTCTTCAGCTGTTCAGCCAACGTTTGTTGAATTGAATTTATTGCCAAGGCTGTCACTTTCTTTTGGGACACTTGGTTTATGTGTCCTTCAACAATCTTGAACAGAGGCTCCACACTTTTCGGACTGGGACCCAGTAAGACATCGAATAGAAACACCTGCCAGAGCGAGGGTTCTGTTTATACATGGATGCAACCAGCCATCCCTTCAGCAACATCTCCCATATCCCAGGCCCTCCTTGGGCATTTGGAAAACCTAGAGGAAGGGGACTGTGCCACTGTCTTCAGTGAGCTCACGATGTGAGATGGTGGGGGAAGGGAATTGCAAAAAGTGCAGTAGGAGCAATGATAGAAATATGGGCAGCATGTCTAACTCTGCCTAGGATTGTCAGGAAAAAAATTCAAGGACCGATGAGTCCAGAAAAGGAGTGCAAATGGGAAGGTCATTCCAGGCAGAAGGAACAGCATAAGCAAAGTAGGGGAGGTGAAAAAAAAAAATGAAAGATGCAGACAGTAAACTACTAGCAAGGAGCAGCCACAGTGAGGTTGCAACAGAGGCTGGGGCAGGTCAGATTCTTATGAGTGCTGTTAAGAAAGTTGGCCATTTTTCCCTAGGCTCTGGAGAGCCATCAAGGAATTTTGGCCATTGTGAACCGTAGCTGCATATGCATTTTAGAGATCATTCTGGAGCAGGTGTCTCTAGTGGTCTGTGTCACATCCCTCAGCCCATGTCTTATTTAAGCTGCAGCTGCAGGTGACAGTTTCACCGGAGCTCAGACTCACCTCTGGACTGCGTGTCCCTTTCTGTCCCAGGGCCTTTTCCATTGCCACAGGGGCCCACTTGGCCTTCCCCTACACACAGCCTGGATGTGTGGAGCTGTTAATGCCATGGGGGCAACTGTGAACTAATAAGGGTAGATGCTGGCAGATAAACACTTCCGTTTCTAATCCTTCAGGACAGTTGCTGGAGGCATTCTGCATGGTTCCCAGCAGCTCCCAGGAGTCTCAAGTCCCAGTTGCCTGTAGCAGCAGCCTTGATAATATGCCTGTATCTCGATTGTTTTCTCCTTCTTCCCTGATTTATTTCCCTGCTTCTCTATGCTTGTTTTCTTGGATCTTCTCCCAATAAACCACCCGTATTTAAGCCTTTGCCTCAGGGTCTGTTTTCAGAGAAATCCAAACCAGGACACACTCTAACCACAGCAGAGCCCAAGTGGTGTTGAGGGTGGACAAGGGAGAGGGGAGGCCAGGTGTAGCTGGGGCATGGGTCTGTGTGAGACAGAATGAAGGTAGTAGCCATGGAGCATGAGGTAGGGGTGAGACCTAGAGACACATGGGACACTGAATGGGAGAAAGACGTGTTAGCAGATTCATTGAGGATGGGTGAGGAAAAATTTATGGCTTGTGAAGGAAGTGTAAGGAGGAAGGAAAATATTAAGAAAAATTATGATCACTTAGTTTTGGGCATGTTGAGTTTGAGGAATCTGTAGGAATAGGTTGTCCTATGGAAGGAAACAAAATAGTGACCTTTGTGATTTTTCATTTTTCCAATTGACTCTCAAGTGTCTGAAACTGCTATCCACCCAATCTTTAATTTATCCTTCTTTCCATCCACCCATATATATTTATTCTTCCATCTATCAATTCACTTGTCATTCTTTCATTCATCCATCTTTCCATCCATCTATCCATCCATCCATCCATCCATCCACCCATCATCCACCCAACTATCCTTTTTTCTATCCTCCCATTTATCCCCCACGTATTGATGGAGTGTTTGTGCTGGGAAATATTCTCTGTCCTGGGGACTTTCTTGTCCTGAATTCTCTAGAAAGCAGCTCAAGGCAAAGGTTGACATGTTTATGTTTCATTTGGGAAGTGTGAGCTCCAGGCAGTGAGAATGAGGGCAGGGGTGAGGTGAGTGAGACTACACAATGTGCTGCTTTGGTGATTTTCCGCCCGCGATGAGCTGTGGGGATACAAGGCTGGCCACACAGCAGGGGCACTGCTTGACATACAGGGGTTCTCTGGATGGCATCTGAGAAGAAACCATGCCTCAAAGTAGTCCCTGGAAGCAAGAAAGAAGAGCTAATTTATCTGTTGACTCCACGGCCCCATTCATCTCCTCTTTCTAATGGGCAGAGTTGGGCCTGTGGCGAATCGGCGCCCCCGGATGTCCCATCCTCCTTGTGTACTGCCATTTTGGGGTTGGCTCAGGAAGCCAGTTCCCATGCCTTTCACCCCAGGGTGCTTCTTTCACCTTTGAAAGTGGCAGGGACTCTGGGTCTGCAACTAGTTCATCCGCTGCAGAAGGCAGAACCAGGTAGCTCAAGTGGGCCCAGGAGCTTGTGCTGCAGGCCATGTGAACCAAGTGGCTGGCAGCCCCAACGGAATCAGAAGAGATGCACAAGGCTTGTATACAATGCAAGGCAGGGCATAAACAAAGCAAATAATTTGCCCTGATGAAAAGCACATTTAAGAGACGAGACAGCTAGAGTGAGAGAGAGAGCGAGAGGCAGAGAATTACTTGGGTGGGCATATTAGTTTGTTTCATGCTGCTGATAAAGACATCTGAGGCTGGAAAGAAAAATATGTTTGATGGACTTACAGTCCCCATGGCTGGGGAAGGTTCATAATCACGGCGGAAGGCAAGGAGGAGCAAGTCACATCTTACGTGGATGGTGACAGGCAAAGAGAGAGCTTGTGCAGGGAAACTCCCATTTTTGAAACCATCAGATCTTGTGACATTCATTCACTATCACTAAAACAGTGCAGGAAAGACTCCCCCTCATAATTCAATGACCTCTCACCAGGTTCTTCCCATCACATGTGGGAATTGTGGGAGTTACAATTCAAGGTGAGATTTGGGTGGGGACACAGCCAAATCATATCAGTGGGTGAGATATTTTAGTTAGGCTTTTCCAGGTTGGTGACATTTACATGGAGACATGAATGATAAAAAGTCTTCGGCCAGGGACAGGTATTCAAGAAGAACACTCCAGGCAGAAGAAACAGGAGGTGCAAAGGCCCTGTGGCAGGAACAAGTTTGGTATAGTTGGAGAACAAAAAGATATTACCATAGCTAGAGAGAAATGGATAAGTGGGAGAATGGAAGAAAGGAGGTAGACAGGAATCAGATCCTGTGGGTGCAGCAAAGAATTTGGAACCCTACTGCCAGTTGAATCATCATAGCCACAAATTCCTATCAGTCTTCCCTCTACGAGGGGGATGACAGCATCCAAGAATCCAGTGATAATCTTAAGGAGCTTGTAAGCAAACTGAATATGTAATATCTGGATTGCACTGATATATTAACTCTTAAAATTTATAGGAAATCATTATCAGTAATTATTACTATATCAAGAAAAGTAATTATTAGTACAATTTTGGGAAGCCCTGGGCTGCATAGAGTTCAGCCCCTGTTGTCTGTCTTCTGATAGAAATCTCATGATCTGCAGAGCCCTGGGTGGGGAAAACATATTTAATCCAATAAAGGTCACCCTTACATCTCTTCTGTTCTGTGACATGCCATTTACGGAATCATCCATTATTGCCCAAAGAACAAAGACGAGCTTCACTAAGCAAAGGGATGATAAAGTTCACTTGAAAATTGGGGAAAAAATTGCAAAACCATTTGAGGCCAAAGGCAGAATCACGCACAGAAATCAATAGCTGTCAGCCAACGAGGAGGCAGGAGAATGAATAAACACAGTAAATAATGCTGAGAAATGGCTTGACACCAAGCAACCAATCAAGGAGCAGTCTAGGAAAATAGTAGAGTCCCAGCGCTGAAATCAGACCAGTCCGAACGTGCATTCTGCTGTACATGCCACATAACCTGTGAAACCTCAGTTGACCTATCTTCACAATGGGAAGAATACCATCACCTGCCTCTTGGGCTGCTGAGAGATCAAAGAAGACAGTCTGTGGAGTAAACGCCCAAACAATGATAAACTCATTAGTGTCCCAATCCTCCTTCCCTTCTTTCTCCTTCAATCAGGATTTATCAAGATAACACAAAAGACAGAACAGCGTGGAAAGCAACCTTCCAAAGGCTTTCTTTCTCGGACTATCTGAGAAGATAAGAATTTTTAAAAAATACCACAAAATTATTTAGCATAAAAAAGATACCCACTGGGTTTTCCTTTGCCTCACATCATTGACAGTGAAATGAGCTTCTTCCTACTTACGTTCAAATTCGAAAAAGTTTAATTATTCACACATACTCACAAGAGCCCTCCCTATATTAAAAAACCATCAAAGGGAATTGAGGATTGTGAATTAAAAAATTGAAATACTGAATAGTTTATAATACCTTGCACACTGCATCATTTCTCTTTCATTAAAAAATCAAACCATTTGATACGAATGTTTTTGTTTTGCCAGGTTTTAGTAAAGTCTCCAAGTCTGAGCAGTTAAAGTAACTGATGGAGACAGTGACAGATACATTGAAAGTTACAAATTGATACACAAGATATGGGAGGTGAATAACAACGACTACTATGATCTGGGCACTGGTGTAATGGATCAGTAGGTATTATCTCTTTCGTTCTTTACATTACTTTAAAAAATGTATGTATTAAAGTCCCCTTTTCAGATGAAGAAAGTGAGTCTTCTTCAAATAAACTCCTTCAAGATTTCCATGTTAATAAGAGTGTCAGCTATAAGGTTCAAAAGGAGATTGGTCTGGAGCCTGAGAATTTAATAAGCATTTTCTATTTCCTCATCCATACCTCACCCACTATCTTTCCTTTGTCTGTCCTTCCACTATCTATCCATCCATCTATCCATCCATCCATCATCTATCCATCCAATATCCATCTACCATTCATTTATCCATCCATCCAATATCTATCTACCATCTATCCATCCATCCATCCATTCATCCATCATCCATCCATCTAATATCTATCTACCATCCATCCATTCATCCATCCATCCAATATCCATCTACCATTCATCTGTCCATCCATCTATCCATCCATCCAATATCTACCTACCATCCATCCATCCATCCATTCATCCATCATCCATCCAATATCTATCTACAATCATCCATTCATCCATCTATCCAATATCATGTACCAGTCATCTGTCCATCCACCCATCCACACATCCATCCATCCATCCATCCATCCATCCATCCAATAACCACCCACTATCTATCCACTGGTGAATCTATTTATCCACCCTTGCATCCACCAATGCATTCTTCCATTCTGTCCTTTAATTAATCAATCAATCAATCAATTTTTACTGATGATGCCTCACTATTATATCTTAACTCTGCCCCATTCTCTCTTCATTGTCAATGCTAAAACCTAGACAAACCTACTACCCACTCTTGCTTGGATGACTGAAATGGCCTCCTATCTGGTATTCCTATTTCCATGCTTTCTTCTACAGTCCGTTTTCATCACAGCTATCAAGTGGCATATTACTTCCCCAAATTCAAGCTCTTAAATGTATTGTCACTGTATTTAAAATAAAACTCCAACAAGACCCAGACTGCTCTGGCTGTCCTTCTGAGCATCTCTCCCACAGGTTGCTCTCTGGTTCATTCTATTCCAACTCTACTGGTCAACTGTCTTGTCTATTTCTCAAATAAGCCAAATATGTTCTTATTGTAGGAGTGTTTCAACTGCTACTACACTCTGAATACTCTCTCCTTGGGTGGCTCCTTCTTTCTCATTATGTACAACTCAGCTCACATCACCTAATCAGAAATGCTTTTTCTAACAACTTCAATGAAGGTAGAACCCAATGAAAGTAGTTGGTCTTCAGTCCATTGTTTTATTTTTTTATAAAAAAAGTAAATTTTCCTTTTCCTTTATCTCTATCATAAATTATATCATTTGGCTGTCTAATGTCCTTTCCCTTAACTCTTATCTCCCTTTTGTGTAGGTATTTTCATATACTACAGAGTAGAAGCCTTGAGCAAACTAAAGCATAACTCAACTCATAAAGGCTTATTTCTCACCTACCACGTTCCAGGAGGCGCTCTTATCGGTGCTGGGATATAGCAAAGAACAGGACAGACATAGTCCCTGCTCTCACCGAGCTTACATTATAATGAAGAAAGAGACATACACGATAAAACTAGGATATTTTAGAATAGCAACTTCTATAAATAAATGCAGCGATGTGACCGGGAATGATGGAAACAGGGCAAGGGGGTGCGACTTCAGATCACCTGACCAGGGAAAGCTTTTCAGAGGTGCCAGCATTTGAAGTGAGGAAAATAAAGAGGAGGAGCCAGCCTCTCAGAGAACCAGAGGGTTCCATAGAGAGGAAACAACACATGCAAAGGGCCTGAGGGACACAAATGCAAGGTTTCTTAAAGGAGTAGAAACGTAGCTAGTAGGGCTGGTGTGGCACAGACACGTGGAGACGGCAAGGGAAGTGGAACAGATTGAGATTAGGGGTGGCTGAGGCTTCCATCATGATGAAGAGTCTTTAAGATAAATTTGCCAGGTTTAGCAAATAACAATATAAGCTACTCATTTAAATTAGAATTTCAGATAAACAAGAAATAACTTTTTAGTGTATGTCCTAAGCCTGTGTTATTTGTTGTTAATCTGAAATTCTAATTTAACTGATTATCCTGCATTTTATCTCACTGCCCTTTTTAAAGATAACATCTCAAGGCTAATCAAGGTGTGGCAGATCTCAGCACCCTGGACCTTGTTGCCATTCCCTGATCATGTAGAAGAATTTGGAGAAGAAATTGGAACTGGTAATTAATGGAATGATCATTCCATTACCATCTACTTGGAGAAAAAAGACACCAGGAAACTGAAAAGTGTATTTATCTCTGGAACATACTAAATAATTATTCCAGGCAATTTACTCTTATAACCATGTTAAAACTGAGAGGCCATGTGCTTCCCTTAAGGGAGGGACCATATCTAACTGATTTTGTATCTCTTCTATAGCACCCAGAACAGCACCTTGAACATATATAGGTCCTTGGTAAGAAAACAAAACAAAAATGTTAATTCACTGAGAATAAGGAAAGTCAGTTTAGGATTCACCTCACTGTATTCCTATCTCACAGAGACAAAGATCTCAGGGAATCAAGCTGTGATTCCTGTCTTTCTCTCTGCTTACTTTTTCTAGCAAATTGTGAAGAAAAAAGAAAAGAAGTCTCTTTGTTGTAGGTATTACAGATGCTCATTAATATTCTGTTTTCTTCTACTTCCAGGTATAGGTAGAATAATAATTCCTTGCCCCCCTGCAAGATGGGGTGGCCATATGACTTGTTTTGACCAATGAAATGTAGAAAAAAAAAAAAAAGCAATGCCATGTTCCATTCCTTGGGCAAAACACTTAATTCCAGCCTCATGTGGCTATGGCATTGTCATAAGATGATAGAGCCTCCGTTAGTCTGGACCCCAGAATGATTACAGTGAACAGAAACTCCTCCCCATGGCATTAGGCATGGAACATGAACAAGCATAAAATCTTAGTTATTTGAAGCACTCAGCTTTGGGGTTGTTTGTTACCACAGCGTAACTGACTGATACACTTGGCTATGGTCTGAATGTTTGTATGGCCAAAATTTATATGTTGAAATCTAACCTATAGTGTGTCGATAGTAGAATTGGGGCCTTTCAGGAAGTGATTAAGTGATGAGGGCAGAGCCCTCATGAATGGGATTAGTGTCATTACGAAAGAAACCCAGGGAATCTTGTTCACCCTTCTGCTGTGTGAGTAAGCAGCAAGAAAGTGCCATCTATGATGCAAACGTGAGTCCTTACCAGACACTGAATCTTCTGGTGACCTGGTCTTAGACTTCCTAGCCTCCAGGGCAGTAAGTAATAAATTTCCATTGTAAATTATCCACTCAAAAGTATTTTGTAATAGCAGCAGGTAAGAGACTAGTACATAGTCCTAGAGCTTCTGAGACTCTGTAACATTGTAACAATTCAAATAAGTCTTTAGACCTATGTTAAGCAGTTTCAGAGCCAAAGAACAAATTGTTCATGCTTTTCTGAATATTTGTGGGCAAACAGAAAATGCTCCGACCTTCCTCCTACTTCTCTCTTCCTTTTTTTTTGTTTAGACGGAATCTCACTCTGTCACCCAGGCCGGGGTACAGTAGTGCGATCTCGGCTCACCACAACCTCCGCCTCCTGGGTTCAAGTGATTCTCTTGCCTCAGCCTCCCAAGTAGCTAGGACTACAGGTGCATGCCACCATACCCGGCTAATTTTTTTTTTTTTTTTTTTTTTTTGTATTTTTAGTGCAGATGGGGTTTCACCATGTTAGCCAGGATGGTCTTGATCTCCTGACCTCGTGATTCACCTGCCTTGGCCTCCCAAAGTGCTGGGATTACAGGTGTGAGCCACCACCGCGCCCAGCCCACTCTTCCTATTCTAGGGTTACCCCCAAGGTACAGCCTAAGTGGGAGGGAAGACTCATAGCCTTCCCAATGTGAGTGACTATAAATGAGCCTGAAAACATCTTGAGGGCAGGGGCAGGCCATTTGTATTCCCTAACAGGCACTTGAGTATGTGGTGATCTGGGTAAACAGACTGTCTTCTGGAACATCAGTTCAGTATTATCACTCCTCCACTCAGAGTTCCCCAATGGCTCTTCCCTCTCAATCAGAGCAAAAGCCAAAGCCTGTACAATGTCTCCACGTATGCTGTAGCTTCAGACTTTCAGATAAAATTACACACAAGGATACCATTTTCTTTGACTTTCATTGTATAGAATAGTATGTTAGGATATGTGATTTTACCCCTTTTATGCCCGAATATATATTACTTGCTCTATTATATTTTAATATAAAAGTTTGAAATACTTTAAAAGTATCATTATAGAGGCAGATCCCAAATCAAGAATGATAGCCAGCTGTATTCCTTAGCTATTACTGTACAACAAACTACCCTAAAATAGAGTGGCGGAGAACAATAACATTTATGATTTCTCAGTTTCTGTGGGTCAGGACTTTGGGAATGTCGTCGCTGGGTAGTTCTGGCTCTGGGTCTCTCATGAGGTTGCAGTCATGATATCGGTTGGAGGCGCAGCCCTCAAAAGGCTACGCTGGGTGTGAAAGACCCACTTCCAAGGTAGCTCACTCACATGGACTTTGGCAGAAGGCCTCAATACTTCCCCGTGGGACCTCTCCAAAAAGCTGCTTGAGCGTCCTCACAACATGCAGCTGGCTTTCCCCAGAGCAAACGATTCAAGAGAGCCAGACGGAAGCCACAGTTTTTAGCCTAGTCTCAAAAGTCATACTCTACTCAATGCGGAAGGGAACTACCCAAAGCTGAGAGTAATAGGAGCAGGGGTTTTTGGGAGCCATCCTGGAGACTGGCTACAGAGCAGAAGATTATTCAGTCAATGGAGGAGGACACAAAGGAACTGAAAATGTCGTGCCCACACTCTTCATATCCACGTGTACCTTCTTTTGCTTACAAACAAAGTAAACTCTGGTCAACAGGGAAAGCTGCTCACTTATGTAGACTTTCCAAGAAGAAAAATATATCCTCTCCCTCTCTTTCTCTCTCTCTCTCCTCTCTGTATAGGCTCCAAATGGATGGCTAATATTGCTCTTCTATCTAAGATAAAAAAAATCTTTACTTAAAAGCAAATCCCAGGAATAATTTTTTATGTAGTTCTTTGAAATCCATGGATAAATGCTATAAACAAATGCATTCCACTGTGGGAGACTGAGGTGGGTGAATCGTTTGAGCCCACAGGTTAGAGACCAGCCCACCACAGAATACCATGTAGCAGGAAAAAAAGGATGAGTTGGGTGGATCCAACATGGCTGAGTAGGAACAGCGCAGATGGTGAGTGAACACCACATTTCCAAACGAGTTACTGCTGCCCATAGACCAGGATATTCCCGGGCTGAAAAGCACCACAAGTTTCTAGTACAGCTGTTTCAGCTGGCACAGAAACTCACACAAATCTGGGTGGCCGTTTCAAATGGCACCTGGGAGACAGAGCCACCCATCCACCTGAAAAAAAGGGGGCTAAAACAGGAAGCCAGGTGATCTGGCTCGGTAAGACCCACCCCCACAAAGACCAGCAATCTGAAATGCTCTGGACTGAGAGTTTCACAGCAAGTGCAGCTGGACCTGGGAAGGTCCAGCTCTGTTGGGGGAAGGGCGTCTGCCACTACTGAGGCAGTCCGCCATTACAGAGGCAGTCCACCATTACTGAGGCAGATCGCCATTGCCGAGGCAGTTCTACAATACCTCTATAAACAAAACCGCAAGGAAGTTAACACAGCAGCTGGGCAGAGACCACAGCAGCTCAGCAACAGCTCTGCTGGCAGACTGTGACTAGGCTACCTCCTTGCTGGACAGGGCAGCTCTGATAAAAGGCAGTAGCACATCAGGAACTTATAAATAAAGCCCCACCTTCCCAGGACAGAGCACCTGGGAAAAAAGGCAGTTATGAGTTATGCTGCAGCAGACTTAAACACACCTGCCTAGCAGCTCTGAACAAAACAACGGACCTCACAGCTCAGCACTTCAGCTCCTATAAGGGACAGACTGTCTCCTCAAGCAGCTTCCTGACCCCTGCATATCCAAAGAGTCACCTCATAAAGGAGAGCTCAGGCTGATAGCTGGTGGGTATCCTTCTGGGACAAAGATAACAGAAGAAGAAACCGGCAGCAACCCTTACTGTTCTGCAGCCACTGCAGGTGACCCCCTGGCAAGCAGGGCCTGGAGTGGACCTCAGCAGTCCTACAGCAGAGGAGCCTGACTGTTAGAAGGAAAACTAAAAAACAGAAAGAAATAACGTCATCATCAACAAAAAGGACGTCCACTCAGAGACCCCATCAAAAAGTCACCAACTACAAAGACCACAGGTAGATAAATCCACAAAGATGGGAAGAAACCAGCACAAAAAGGCTGAAAACACCCAAAACCAGAATGCCTCTCTTCCTCCAAGGGATCACAACTCATCACCAGCAAAGGAACAAAGCTGGATGGAAAATGACTCTGATGAATTGACAGAAATAGGCTTCAGAAGGTCAGTAATAACAAACTTCTCTGAGCTAAAAGAACATGTTCTAACCCAATGAAAAGAAACTAAGAACCTTGAAAAAAGGTTTGACAAAATGCTAATAAGAAAAAACAGCTTAGAGAAGAATATAAATGACTTACTGGAGCAGAAAAACACAACATGAGAACTTCACGAAGCATACACAACTTTCAGTAGCTGAATCGACCAAGCAGAAGAAAGATATCAGAGATTGAAGATCAACTCAATGAAATAAAAGGAGAAGGCAAGATTAGAGAAAAAAGAGTGAAAAGAAATGAACAACACCTTCAAGGAATAAGGAATTATGAGAAAAGACCTAATCTACATTTGATAGGTATACCTGAATGTGACGGAGAAAATGAATCCAAGCTGGAAAACACTCTTCAGGATATTATCCAGAATTTCCTAACCTAGCAAGGCAGGCCAATATTCAAGTGCAGGAAAAACAGAGAACACCACAAAGATATTCCTCAAGAAGACCAACCCCAAGGCACATACCTTCTGATTCACCAGAGCTGAAATGAAGGAGAAAATGCTAAAGGCAGCAAGAGAGAAGGGTTGAGTTACCCACAAAGGGAAGCCCATCAGAATCACAGCAGATACCTTGGCAGAAACCCTACAAGCCAGAAGAGAGTGGGGGCCAATATTCAACATCCTTAAAGAAAAGGACTTTAAATCTAGAATTTCATATTCAGCCAAACTAAGCTTCATAAGCAAAGGAGAAATAAAATCCTTTATGAACAAGCAATTGCTGAGAGATTTTGTCACCACTAGGCCTGCCTTACAAGAGCTCCTGAAAGAAGCACTAAACATGGAAAGGAACAACCATTACCAGCCACTCCAAAAATGTACCAAATAGTAAAGACCATTGACACAATGAAGAAACTGCATCAACTAACGGGCAAAACAACCAGCTAGCATCAAAATGGCAGGATGAAATTCACACATAGCAATGTTAACCTTAAGTGTAAATGGGTTAAATGCCCCAATCAAAAGACACAGACTGGCAAATTAAATAAAAAGTCAAAAATCATCAGTGTGCTGTATCCAGGAAACCCATTTCACATGCAAAGACACACATAGGCTCAAAATAAAGGGATGGAGGAAGAGTTACCAAGCAAATGGAGAGCAAAAAAAAAAAAAAGCAGGAGATACAATCCTAGTCTCCAATAAAATAGACTTTATACCAACAAAGATCAAAAGAGACAAAGAAGGGCAGTACATAATGGTAAATGGATCAATGCAACAAGAAGAGCTAGCAATCCTAAATATATATATACCCAATACAGGAGTACCCAGATACATAGAGCAAGTTCTTAACGACCTACAAAGAGACTTAGACTCCCACAAAATAATAGTAGGAGACTTTAACACTCCACTCTCAACATTAGACAGATCAACACAGAAAATTAACAAGGATATCCAGGACTTGAACTCAGATCTGGACCAAGTAAACCTAATAGACATTTAAGAACTCTCCACCCCAAATCCACAGAATATACATTCTTCTCAGCACCACATCACATCTACTCTAAAATTGATCACGTAATTAGAAGTAAATCACCTCAGCAAATGCAAAAGAACGGAAATCATAACAGTCTTTCAGACCACAATGCAATCAAAGTAGAACTTGGGATTAAGAAACTAACTCAGAACTGCACAACTTTGTGGAAACTGAACAACTGGCTCTTGAATGTTGACTGGATAAACAATGAAATGAAGACAGAAATAAAGATGTTCTTTGAAACCAACAAGAACAAATACATAATGTATCAGAATCGCTGGGACACATTTAAAGCAGTGTCTAGAGGAAAATGTATAGCAATAAATGCCCACATGAGAAGCAAGGAAAGATCTAAAATCGATGTTCTATCATCAAAATTGAAAGAGCTAGAGGAGCAAGATTAAAAAAAAAAAACTCAAAAGCTGGCAGAAGACAAGAAATAACTAAGATCAGAGCAGAACTGAAGGAGATAGAGACACAAAAATCCCTTCAAAAAATCAATAAATGAAGGAGCTGGTTTTTTGAAAAGATCAACAAAATAGACAGACTGCTAGCCAAATTAAAAAAAGAAAAGAGAGAGAATAATCAAATAGATGCAATAAAAAACGATAAAGGGGATATCATCACCAATTCCACAGAAATACAGACTACCATCAGAGAGTACTACAAACAAATCTATGCACACAAACCAGTAAACCTGGAAGAAATGGATAAATTCCTGGACACTTGCACACTCCCAAGCCTAAACTAGGAAGAAATCGAAACCCTGAATAGACCAATAACAAGGGCTGAAGTTGAGGCAGCAAATAATAGCCTGACAACCAAAAAAAAAAAAAAAAAAAGCCCAGGTCCAGATGGGTTCACAGCTGAATTCTACCAGACATACAAAGAGGAGCTGGTACCACTTCTGAAACTATTCCAAACAATCCAAAAAGAGGGAATCCTTCCCAAATCATTTTATGAGACCAACATCATCCTGATACCAAAACCTGGCAGAGACTCAACAAGAAAAGAAAACGTCAGGCCAATGTCCATGATGAACATAGATGCAAAAATCTTCAATAAAATACTGGCAAACTGATTGCAACAGCACATCAAAAAGCTTATCCATCACAATCAAGTAGGCTTCATCCTGGGGATGCAAAGCTGGTTCAACATACGCAAGTCTATAAATGTAATCCATCACATAAACAGAACCAAAGACAAAAACCACATGATTATCTCAATAGATGCAGAGAAGGCCTTCGACAAAATTCAACAGCCCTTTATGCTAAAAACTCTCAATAAACTAGGTATCGATTGAACCTATCTCAAAATAATAAAAGCTATTTATGACAAACCCACAGGCAATATCATACTGTATGGGCAAAAACTGGAAGCATTCCCTTTGAAATCTGGCACTAGACAAGGATGCCCTCTCTCACCACTCCTATTCAATATAGTATTGGAAGTTCTAGCCAGAACAATTAGGAAAAGAGGAAGTGAAATTTTCTCTATTTGCAGATGACATGATTGTATATTTATAAGACCCCATCGTCTCAGCCCCAAATCTCCTGAAACTGATAAGCAACTTCAGAAAAGTCTCAGGATACAAAATCAATGTGCAGAAATCACAGGCATTCCTATACACCAATAACAGACTTGAAGAGAGCCAAATCAAGAATGAACTGCCATTTACAATTGCTACAAAGAGAATAAAATACCTAGGAATACAACTAACAAAGAATGTAAAGGACCTCTTTAAGGAAAACAACAAACCACTGCTCAACGAAATAAGAGAGGACACAAACAGATGGAGAAACATTCCATGCTCATGGTTAGGAAGAATCAATATTGTGAAAATGGCCATACTGCTCAAAGTAATTTATAGATTCAATGCTATCCCCATCAAGCTACCTGTGACCCTCTTCAAAGAACTGGAAAAAAAACACCTTAAACTTCATATGAACCAAAAGAGAGCCCACATAACCAAGACAATTCTAAGCAAAAAGAACAAATCTGGAGGCATCACACTACCTGACTTCAAACTATACTACACAGCTATAATAATCAAAACAGCATGGTACTGGTACAAAAACAGAAATATAGACCAATGGAACAGAACAGAGGCCTCAGAGGTAATGCCACACATCTACAACCATCTGATCTTTGACAAAAACAAGCAATGGGGAAAGGTTCCTTGTTTAATAAATGGTGTTGGGAAAATTGGCTAGCCACGTGCAGAAAGCACAACCTGGACCCCTTTCCGACACCTTACACTAAAATTAACTCCAGATGGATTAAAGACTTAAACATAAGGTCTAACACCATAAAAACCCTAGGGAAAAACCTAGGCAAAACCATTCAGGACATAGGCATAGGCAAGGACTTCATGACTAAAACATCAAAAGCATTGGCAACAAAGGCAAAATAGACAAATGGGATCTAATTAAACTCCAGAGCTTCTGCACAGCAAAAGAAACAATCATTAGAGTGAACCGGCAACCAACAGAATGGGAAAAAACTTTTGCAATCTACCCATCTGACAAAGGGCTAATATCCAGAATCTACAAAGAACTAAAACAGATTTACAAGAAAACAAACAAACAAACCCATTCAAAAGTGGGCGAAGGACATGGACACTTTTGAAAAGAAAACATTTATGAGGCCAACAAACATATGATAAAATGCTCACCATCACTGGTCATTAGAGAAATGCAAATCAAAACCACACTGAGATACCATCTCACGCCAGTTAGAATGGCGATCATTAAAAAATCTGGAGACAACAGATGCTGGAGAGGATGTGGAGAAATAGGAACACTTTTACACTGTTGTTATGAGTGTAAATTAGTTCAACCATTGTGGAAAACAGTGTGGCGATTCCTCAAGGATGTAGCAATAGAAATTCCATTTGACCTAGCAATCCCATTACTGGGTATATATCCAAAGGTTTATAAATCATTCTATTATAAAGCCACATGTACACATATGTTCACTGCGGCACTGTTTACAATAGCAAAGATCTGGAACCAACCCAAATGCCCATCGATGATAGACTGGACAAGGAGAATGTGGCACATATACACCATGGAATACTATGCAGCCATAAGAAAGGATGAGTTCGTGTCCTTTTCTGGGACATGGATAAATCTGGAAACCATCATTCTCAGCAAACTGACACAAAGACAGAAAAACAAACACCGCATGTTCTCACTCATAAGTGGGTGTTGAACAATGAGAACGCATGGACACAGGGAGGGGAGCATCACACACTGGGGTCTGTTGTGGGGGAATAGGGGACAGTGGGGGGTAGGCGAGGTTGGGGAGGGATAACTTGGGGAGAAATGCCAGATATAGGTGACGGAGGGATGGAGGCAGCAAACTACCTTGCCATGTATGTAGCTATGCAACAATCCTGCATGTTTTGCACATGTACCCCAGAACCACGGTTGAAGATAGAAACTATCATTCTCAGCAAACTAACATAAGAACAGAAAACCAAACACCACATGTTCTCACTGATAAGTGGGAGTTGAACAATGAGAACACATGGACACAGGGAGGGGAACATCACACACTGGGGCTTGTCAGGGTGTGGGGGCCTAGGGGAGGGATAGCATTAGGAGAAATCCCTAATGTAGATGACGGATTGATGGGTGCAGCAAACCATCATGGCACGTGGATACCTATGTAACAAATCTGCATGTTCTCCACATGTACCCCAGACTTAATGTATAATTTTAAAAAAACCAAAAAACTCTTCACTTAGTCCAACATTTTGTCCCAAGAAAACTGTCCACTGTAACTGACGTGCCCAGATCGTTGAGTGGTGGATTTGACATGATCTCTCTCTCTGCTTGGCTATACGTACAATGGTTAGTTTTCCTTCCCCTTGTCTTCTTTCTTGTGCCCTGGTCTAAGTCCATGGCCACACCTTTTACTACCTTCCCCAAAAACTTGTTGCTGTCCCCAAGTGCTAAGTGTTTACTGAAAGGACCGTGAAAACACCTCTTCTAAGGAGGCTGCTTCGTGTTTTATCAGTCTAGTTGACATATTCTACCTGTATCTATATTTCCTGTTTTTCTAACAGAACTTTCAAGCTGGGCTATCTGTCTTAACTCAGCATTTATTCTCATTTTGTTTGTTGCATGTTTCTAGATATTTCTCAAGAGCATTGTCTGAAATATGTAGGCATGCTGCCTTAAAAAGGACCTGTTCCTATAAATGGTCAATAACAACAGCTTTGCTGCTCACCGTTATCACCACCCAGACTCACTTATTCCCTCCAACGAGTGTTTGCTGTATCAGCGCAACACCATCCATTTTGTTCCCAACCAGGACGCTGTTTCTTGGTGTTTTACAAAACAAGACATTATTCAAAGCCAAAAAACAACACAGAATACTATTAAGGAAGAGGTAACCTGGCAAGAGCAAATAGTCACTTATGTCTGAGGTCAGTCCCAAATCTTCCAGGGAGATTTGTAGTGCAAGGTGCAGAGATTTTGTTGAACAACCATCATTAATGCTAATAAGAATCTGACATCATGACCTCTTCTCCAGAAAATCCTGGAGTCCATCAGGACATGTTCAGGGGAAAATATACCTACCATCTACCTTCCTGCCCATGAGACCAAAATTCATTACTGCCTGGAACCTAGAATTTTTTTAACTTGTTAATGCTGCCTAGGATGGCAAAATAATGCCTCTGGCAATCCTGTATATTTGCTGTTGCCATCTTCACTGATAAATTGCCCAATTTTCTTAGCAAATTCAGCAACAATAACAGTTTTCTGCTAGCAAAATAACCTTCCATTTCATTTTTTAAAAATGAGCTGGAATGGAACGGGGTGAAAGAGGTTTCATATCTCCTACCAAGCCAAGTTTGTAATTTTTAGTTTTCAGTAGCCATGTGTGTGGACTGGTTTTTCATTCCTGATAAATAAAAGTGCTACATTTTACATTTAGACTATTGCTGTCCTCAGACTGCTGGCTAAATAATTTTGATAGGAAAAATCTATTGGAACACTTTATGTGTTCATGGGGAATAGAGCAGATTTTTTTTTTTTGACTTGCCTGACACACATTCTCCCATAATCTGGTAGCAGCGCCCCACCTTTTTCATGGTTGAGATTCTGAGTGGTTGTGTCCAGTATCACACTTCATGGAAACTGTTGCCTTTAGTTCACCAATGAGAGAAGTGTTTTCAAGGAAAGATCTGGGTGAAGGGAACAATCTGATTTCAACACTGATGGTCAGTGTCTGCCAATGAAGAGGCAGGAGAATGAGGATGGAAAGAGACAGTAAACTATAACAGTCCCAGGGTTCATCATGATCCATCCCTTACACCACCATAGAGCCCAAGAGTGAAATTTGGTATGACCTGAATTGAAACCAAGAGGCAAATGAAAGCAAGAATCATGACCCATCACCAAGGGGAGACCATCTTGCACACTGTAGTTGACGATGCCTGCCCGCAGAGATCCCAGGGCAGGCAAAATAGAAATGTACAACTTATGGCCGGGCGCAGTGGCTCACGCCTGTAATCCCAGCACTTTGGAAGGCCACGGTGGGCGGATCACGAGGTCAAGAGATTGAGATCATCCTGGCCAAACCCTCGTCTCTACTAAAAGACACAAAAATTAGTTGGGCGTGGTGGCACATGCCTGTAGTCCCAGCTACTCGGGAGGCTGAGGCATGAGAATCACTGGAATCCTGGAGGCAGAGGTTGCAGTGAGACAAGATCATGCCACTGCACTCCAGCCTGGCTAAAGAGCGAGACTCTGTCTCTAAAATAAAATAAAATAAAATAAAATAAAATAAAATAAAATAAAATAAAAATAAAAATAAATGTACAACTTACACAAACCACCACCAACCAGACAACACTGATGGTGAAATAATTTTCCAGTAAACTGAAAACCAAGACATTCAAACTCTGTGCCTTGCCTGCACTCAATCTCCAATACCCCTCATTGAGCTTTGATTCTAATGTTCAAGCCCAGGTTTGCTGGGAAGCCAAATCCCGCCCTGGGGATGTCCGTGGCTTCTTCCCAGTTCTTACTTGAATGTGGCCATCTGGGAAGACTCATAGTAATAGCAAGACATACAACATGGTGTAGGCAGCGTGGTGCAGGCGCCTCTGGGACCGTGCCGACTCCATACCTCCTCCTGCAAGGTGGGCATGTTGGCTAGATCTCTGACCTTCCTGTGCCTCAGTCTCCTCATCTTCAAAAGTCTGAGAGTCCCATCTAGTTCCTGGGGGTTCACGGCTTGAGTAAGACTGGGTATATAAAGGGGCCTGGTGCAGAGCGAGTACTTCTTGACGTGAGGTTCCAGTTTCCCTTTTTCCAGTCTCTTAAGAACTCAACTCAAGGGTGTTTCATGTCTCAAAAGAGCTAAAAAGATTCTTAACGTTGGTGCAGAAATTCTTTTGGACAATTAAAACATGAACATAAAGACATACGTTTGAACACCTCATAGTTTTTTTTAGCTTGGCTTTTTTCCACCATGTCCCTCCAACACAAAAAGCATGTGTAGTGGACGCTTGTGGTTTCCTGGCCAGCCAAGTATCCACTCTCCTGTCTTCTGGTGATAGCCTCTTGGCCTCCATTATAGGAACACCCCTCACTTCCCCTTAGGCCATATTGGTCAGGAGAAGCTAAGCTGAACTGTCTTTGAATCCAGAGAAGAGCACGTGATTTATGCCTGGGCTTGGAAACTAGCTCAGGTGTGACATTTGACCCAAGCAGGCCAGTGAAACTCAAACCAGGAAGCTTGCTGGTACAGTCGAGACAAAGAAGCTTAGGTTCTATTGGAGTTGCTAAACCTGGAGCTTCTGGGAGCCGCTGTGAGAGGCTGAATCACCTGAGAGTGGAATTAACACGGAAGAAAGCTTAGGTGAGAAAGACTGAGTCCTGACAGTATTATTTGAATTCCTGGATCCAACTGAGGCTGATGTAAAGTTTATTTATTTTTTTCTTTTTTCTTTTTGGATACATGAATCAGGCATTTCTTTTTCCATCTTTTTATTAATACTTTCAACCAATTTATGTCTTAGATTACAATTTTTTTCCCTTCTAGAATGTATATAATTGGGTTGTTGAAAAAATCCACTCTGCTAATCTTTCTACTGTTTGATTAGAGTATGTAATCCATTTACATTGAACATAATGGCTGATAGCATAGGATTGACAGCTGCCATTTTGCTGTTTGTTTTTCTGTGTATCTTAAGTCTTTTTTGTTCCTGCATTTCTCCATTACTAACTTCTTTTGTGTTAAATAGATATTACTTACCATTTTATTTTCCTAGTTGTTTCTTTAACAATATATTTTAAGTTATTTTCTTAGTGGTTGCCCTGGGGATTGCAATTAGCATCTTAACTTAAAACAATTTAATTCAAATTAATGCTAAACTAATTTTAACAGTGTATAGAAACTTTGCTTCAAACAAAGCACAATACCCTCCCTCCTCCTTTGTGCTGTTAATGTCATACAAATTACATTTTACGCATTATAAGGCATGGACAGTTTATCATAATTGCTTTATGTATTTATGTATGTATTATTTATTTATTTTGAGATGGAGTCTTGCTCTGTCGCCCAGGCTGGAGTGCAGTGGTGTAGTCTCGGCTCACTGCAACCTCCACCCCCAGGGTTCAAGCCATTCTCCTGCCTCAGCCTCTCGAGTAACTGGGACTACAGGTGTGTGCCACCATGCCTGGCTAATTTTTTGTGTTTTTATAGAGACAGCATTTCACCCTGTTAGCCAGGCTGGTCTCAGTCTCCTGATGTCATGATCCACCCACCTCGGCCTCCCAAAGTGCTGGGATTACAGGTGTGAACCACTGCGCCCGACCTGTAGTTATTTTTAAAATCAGATAGAAGGAATTACAAAAATATATTTATACTGTCTTTTATGTTTACTAATGTAGGTACCTTTATTGCTGTGAATCAATAGTTTCTTCCCTTTTTTTAAAAAAATTTTATTTTTAAGTTCAAGGGTACACATGCAGGATGTGCAGGTTTGTTACATAGGAAAGCATATGACATGGTGGTTTGCTGTACCTATTGACCCAGCACCTAGGTATTAAGCGCAGCATGCACTAGCATTTTTCTTAATGCTCTCCCTCCTCCACCCCACTCCCTGACAGGTCCCACTATGTGTTGTTTCCCTCCCTGTGTCCATGTGTTCTCATTGTTCAGCTCCCACTTATAAGTGAGAACATGTGGTGTTTGGTTTTCTGTTCCTGCGTTAGTTTGCTGAGGATAACGGCTTCCAGCTCCATCCATGTCTTCCCTTTATTTTTCTTGTAAAAACTTGAAGCTCAGTTCCCCGTAACTCAGTGTCCTATGTGATATTGCATGTCATGGGGAGCCACTGAAACGGGCAGTGGGTACAGTGCAGAGTGAGCTGTCTCTTCTACAAACCTTTCTTTCTGCTTTTGGGGCCAGGGACACAATTTTTGTGTAGTTGTGTTGCTTACCGACAGGGATATGTTCTGAAAAATATGTTGTTAGGTGACTTCATCATCGTGTAGACACCATAGAGTGTGCTACACAGACCTGAATGGTATAGCTTCCTATTTACCTAAACTGTGTGGTATAGCCTCCTGTGCGTGCCTAAGCTGCAAATCTGTACAGCATGTTACTGTACTGAATGCTGCAGTGAACTGTAACCTGATGATGAGGATTTGTGTGTATCTAAACATATCTAAATATAGAAAAGGTGCAGAAAAAAATACAGTATTACAATCTTACGAGACTCCTGTTGCATATGTGGTCCGTTGCTGACCAAAATGTCATTATGTGGTGCATAACTATATAATGGATTATATAAGACACTTTTTATTTGGTCCAATCAGTATTCTTTAATTCAGGGGAGCAGAATTTGAATAACCGACCTGTGGTGAAGTAAAGCTGGCACAAATTCTTTTCTACTCAGCCTATTGAGTCCAGGTTCCCTCCCCATGATAAGACTGGCCTCCGTGACTTGCTTGGCCAACGGAATGTGGCAGAAGTAATGTTCTGGAATTTCTGAGGCTAGGTCTCAAGAGGCCTTGAGGTTTGGGCTGGGTCTCCTGGAAGGCTTGCCCTGGGAGCCCTGAGCTACCACTTGAGTCCTGCCACCTTGGTTCTGTGGCGGGGGGTGGGGGGAAGCTATGAAGGTGCTCCAGTGACAGGTACAGCAGAACCCAGACTTCTAGCCATTGTTGTCAAGCAACAGACTTGTGAGTGAAACTGTCCTGGACCCTCCATGCCAGCTCATCTGTCAGCTGAATAGCAGCGAATGACCTCTGCATATGAGACAGAAAAAATGTTCATCCAAGCCTTGTTGGATTCCTGACCCACAAAATCATGAGATATAATATAATAAACACTGGTTGCTGGAAGCCACTGTGTACAGGGTACACAGCTTGTTATGAAGCAACATGCATGTAACAAAATGATGACCCCATTCATCTGGCCCAAGCAGAAAAGACCACCAGAAATAATTTAGACAAGGCTGGGCACGGTGGCTCATGCCTGTAATCCCAGCACTTTGGGAGGCTAAGGTAGGTGGATCACCTGAGGTCAGGAGTTTGAGACCAGCCTGACCAATATGATAAAACCCTGTCTCTACTAAAAATACAAAAAAAAAAAAAAAAAAAAAAAAAAAAAAAAAAAAAAAAAAAAAAAAAAAAAAAAAAAAAAAAAAAAAAGGCCAGGCATGGAGGCATGCACCTGTAGTCTCGGCTACTCAGGAGGCTGAGACAGGAGAATTGCTTGAACCCAGGAGGTGGAGGTTGCAGTGAGTGGAGATTGTGGCACTGCACTCCAGCCTGGGTGACACAACAAGACTCTGTCTCAAAAAAAGAAAGAAAGAAAGAGAGAGAGAGAGGGAGAGAGAAAGAAAAAAAGAAAGGAAGAAAGAAAGAAAGAAAGAAATCATTTAGACTAGGGGTCTCAAACTCAAATCCCAGTAAGTGCTATCTAAGCAAGTCATATAAGTGAATGACTGATCTGGAGGAAAGGGGAGGATTTGTGCGAACCAGAGAGCATATGTCATGTCTGCAGAGAAAGGCCGATTATTTCTCTAAGGAAACCCAATCCTAGTGTTGCCAGACTTTTCAAGAGCAGTCAGATTTAATGCAAAAACCTGAATGTTTAACTGTTGAGGACTAATTAATAAAAATTATAACACGACTTTGCAAGCCAAGTAACACACACCTGCAGTCTGTGCTTTCTCCCCAGCTACTAGTTTCTGATCTCTGATCTGGCTCAACTCCCTCAATTACATATGACAAAACAGTAGTCGGGGGAGGGAACGCGCCTTGCTCAAGAACGTTAATCTGCTGTGGATTAACGTTCTGAAAAATCTCAGTGCACAGGTCTTTGCCTCCTGGCCCAGGGCCTTCATCACTGCTCTACACTACTCGGTCAAGACAGAATTCCCAGGCAGGTGGTCTTCCTAGGGCTCCTTAGGTTTAACTGAAGTGAAAATGATATGCCCTAAGGGTCCCTCCAAGCTCTCAGAATGAAACTTCCCAGAATGAGCAAAACTGAAGCCTGGAACTACTGGGACTGCCTCGGTCACCATGGGATGGGGCAGGGGAGATTTCTCTGACTCCACGCCAGAGTTTCACTGAGAACAGCAGGACGTTTATTCTGTTTTATTTGTGCTTGCTAGTAACACTGAGGTGTACCCCACATTTTTATGGTAAGGGAAGTCATATAAACTGATGCCTGATAGACTCTTGGGCTGAGGATGGTGCCTGGATTTCATCTCATTTTTAATGTAGAAGCCATAGTAATTGGTTACAGAACATCATTTGGAAATTGCCATAGTATGTATTGAAAGCTTGAGAGAGTATAATTAAAAAGAAGAACACACAGGCTGCCAGTTCTAAGGACTATATTGCTAATAATCATCACAAACATTTATTGAGTGCTTACTCTAGACCAGCAACTGTTTTAGAAGCACCCTATAGAAATATGCTAATCTTCATAGAGCAATTCCAGTAAGGTAGGGCTGGGCTGGTTGAGGAAACTTCACAAGGAGGAGACTGATGAGGTGGGATTAAAGTGAGATAGGAGACCGGCAGGACTTGTTTTCTGTTCATGACCCTGCTGACCAATGCAGGATCTGGTCCAGACAAGATAAAGTGAAGAAACTGGAGGAAACCAGCAGACGGCAGAAAAGCAATTCCCAGCTGCCCTCTTGCTCATTAGCATAAGACACGCCCACCAGCACCATGACAGTTTACAAATGCCATGGCAACAACCCTGAAGCCACCACCCCTTTCCATAGCAATGATCCCAGAAGTTAAAGCTCCTTTCCTAGAAAGTTCTAAATAACCCATTCCTCAATTTGCATTAACCCACCCCTTAATTTGCATGTAATTAAAAGTGAGTTTAAGTGACTACAAATACAGTTGCCAAGAGCTTGTAAATTGTCAATCCTGGGCCCACTGCCTATAAGTTATCCTGCTCCAAAGGAGTAGTATTGTTCAGTAGATTGCTGTCACACCACCAGCTCACCCTTGAATTCTTTCCTGGGTGACATGGTTTGGCTGTGTCCCCACCCAAATCTCATCTTGAATTATAGCTCCCACAATTTCCATGCGTCATGGGAGGAACCCTGTGGGAGGTAACTGAATCACAAGGGTGGGTATTTCCCATGCTGTTCTCCTGATAGTGAATAAGTCTCACGAGATCTGATGGTTTTGTAAAGAGGAGTTCCCCTGCACAAGCTCTGTCTTTGCCTTCCACCATCCATGTAAGACGTGACTTTGCTCCTCCTTACCTTCCACCATGATTGTGAGGCCTCCCCAGCCATGTGAAATTGTGAGTCCATTAAACCTCATTCCTTTATAAATTACCCCGTCTTGGGTGTGCCTTTATTAGCAGCATGAGAACAGACTAGTACACTGGTCAAAGCCCAAAACTCTCCCAGGCTAAGCCCCCCAACAAAAGGACTTTAGAATCAAGAGTATGAGATCCTAAAACAATATTCTAGGTCTGACAGAATGAAGTTCTATCAGCGGGGTTAATTAAAATGCTGGCCTCTATTACGTTTGAAACGTACAAGTGGACTAATTGTTGGGGAACAGACGGGGCAGAAAATCTGCCTCCTGCACAGGAAAGCTTCCAGGACCCAGGTCTGTATGGTGGAAATCTAGGGCCTCCCTCTTTAAATCACAAACAGCCTCTATTCTTAGTTCCTTGTCCTAGTGGCCAGGAATTCTGGTGGAAAAACAAGAGAAACCAATGCAGTTTACTCTTCTCTCTTACAAAGAATAAAAGAGCACAGCTATTTAGCATTTGGTGAAACTGTGGGAGAATGATAATCTTCAAAGCTAAAAGTCTCCTCTTGCGAAAGCAAGAGGAGACTTGTAGCAGAGTATCTTAGGCTGATGGCCTCAGTGTCAAGCAGGTCCCTCCCAGGAATGTTTTCAGTTTCTGTTTTTTAAATTTATTTTGACCCATTCCTGGCTACATGCAGGGAATGCACAATTCTGGATATACCTGGATGGTGACTTCAAGGGCAAGGTGAAGAAATAGGTGGGCTTCATTTGTGCAACCACCTCCCCTCCGCCAGTCACCACCCCTCTCGGCGGTGCTGGCTTTAGTCATTTCTTATGCCCTCAGTTCAGAAGAGGCTAGCAAATAAACTAATTCTACTTAAATTATAATTATCTTAATGTCTTATTACTCTGTATTAGTTTGTTTTCACACTGCTGATAAAGGCATACCTGAGACTAGGTAATTTATAAAGAAAAAAAAGTTTTTTTTTTTTCTTTTAAGAGGGAGTCTCACTCTGTCGCCCAGGCTGGAGTACAGTGGTGCAATCTCGGCTCACTGCAACCTCCACCTCCCGGGTTCAAGCAATTATCCTGCCTCAGCCTTCTGAGTAGCTGGGACTACAGGTGCGTGCCACCATGCCCAGCTAAATTTTTGTATTTTTCGTAGAGATGGGGTGTCACTGTGTTAGCCAGGATTGTCTTGATCTCCTGACCTCATGATCTGCCTGCCTCAGCCTCCCAAAGTGCTGGGATTTCAGGTGTGAGCCACCTCACCCGGCTGAAAAAAAGGTTTAATGGACTAACAGTTCCATGTGTCTGGGAAGCCTTCACAATCATGGTGGAAGGTGAAAGGCACATCTTACATGGTGGCAGACAAGAGAGAGTGAGAGCCAAGTGAAAGGGGCTTCCCCTTATAAAACCATCAGATATTGCGAGACTTATTCACTACCTTGAGAACAGAATGGGGGGAGCCACCCCATGATTCAGTCATCTCCCATTGGGTCCCTCTCACAACATAAGGAAATTATGGGAGCTATAATTCAAGATGAGATTTGGGTGGGGACACAGCCAAACCATATCACCCTCCCAGGAATTTTGGACCCTGTGAGAGGGATGAGAGCTAGGAAAGGGGAACGCTGAACTCAAAGGCAGACTCATTGTTGCTGGATTCCAGGTCCCAGTGAGGAAATGGGATTTCACTGGGGTTAAACAGCAGTGACAACTTTCACAAGGACCCCGAACGTACAACCACCATAGCCACAGATAAAAAGTTTAACCAGACTGCCTGGTTATGGCAGGCAGGCCATGGCGCAGGGTCCAGATATTCTAGGTTTGAGCCTGGCCTCTGTCGTCAGCATGCTATGTGGGCTCAGGAAAGTTCTTTCACATTTCTGAGACTCAGCTTTCAGAAGGAAAGATGGCTGTAAACTGCCTATCTCGAAGATATTTTATGCTTTAATGAGATCAAATTTGTGATTAGCTCAGACTTGCCCAAATGCTCTTGGTGAACTGGAAAATGTCATGGAAAAGTGAAGTATCTTTATTTTCCTAAGGAGACTCTATTTCTGATTTTCTGACCAAAGGATCCTGATGAGGAAGGGACTCCTTATCTTCTTCAGCCACCCGTGGGACGTCTGGTTGATATGTAGGGATGAAGGGGTGTGCTGGACAGTAACTTAAAGGACATTAGAAGAAAGATTGTCATAGAGGAAGAGAGGGGTGTCCCAGGCCTGAAGTAAGTGCTGAGTGACCAGGGCACAGGCTCACAGACATGCCTGGGGAAACTTGTTTAGGGTCAAAGATGAGTCTGGTGCTGGTGACTTGGAAGAATGAGCAGAGCCAGAGAGAGAAGCCTACATCCTCAGGGAGTGAACAGCCCCAAGCCCGGATCCTCACTGCCTTGCTCAAGCTTCCAGCTACTGCCAGGCTGTGTGTAGGGCCTGCCAGCCAGGCTGAGCACACTTGCCCATGTGAATGAGAGAAGCATCAGACAATGCCCAGTGTTTGAGGGGCAGCTTCATGGGGCTGGGCAAGCCCAGATATTCAGCATGGGTGTTGGTTAGAAAAGCCAGAGGGGAACTATGTGTCTCAGGGTTCTTGGCCAGATGGCGTCTTGTGTGTTATAAGTGCCCTTTGCTACCCGTCAGAATGGTGATGCCACACCAATGCACAGATACAGTGCCAGCTGACCAGGCTCAGGGCTTGGGCATCCAAACACCCTCCAGGATCAGAAATTCAGGAGCTGGAGAGAAGCCCTCGCTAATTGATGGGAGCTGGTGGGTGAGGGAAAACTGATTTGACATTTCTGCTCTGAAGGTGTCACCTGCCTAAAGCTTACTCTACTTGTTAAGTATTTATTACTCAGGTGGTTTTGGTTTCCATGGGATCACACGAATGCAAGAAAGAAAGAAAGAGGAAAAAAAATCTAACAGAAATTAAAACATGGGTGACAGCAGCCAAAATCTTGTCTTTCTCTCCTTTCTTCCTTTCTGTTGTACAAATACCACTCAGTGATTCTGTATACAGATGCTATTTAGGTGTGTGTTTCTGTTGCAATAGACAAGCGCCCTTGCTTGCCCTTGGAGGTCAGAACATCCCAGTTCTTCCGTCGTTCTAGGCATACTGGACCAGCATCTCCTGCTGTGGCTTACATTTGGCTTGTGAGTTGCTACTCACCCTTCCTGTGCCCAGGGGAGATGTGGTTAATCGGTTGTGGCATGCTTTCCTGGTGATCTGGAAACCCAGCCTCAGAATCCTTCATGACACAGCAGTCCAGGTAGCCAAAACCCATTGATTGCAATTGGGATAAGAGATAAAAATGATGCGCCATTCTTGATTTAAATCCTCTCTACTCTACGTTAATCTGATTCGGGGAAGAGTGCAGAGGCCTGCTGCCTTTTCTTTTCCTTGACCCCAATTTCTGCCTCACATTAATCACGCAAAGAGCCTTGGCTCACTATGGAAGAGCAAAAGATGCTGGCAACTGTGCGCATTCGTACACACATGGGCATGTGCAAATGTGGGTGGGCGCATACACACACACACACACATCCTCCTTGAATCTTAATTCCTAGGCCAGCAGGAGATCTGACATAACAGGGTAGGGGGAAATGGCAAGTCTATGAAGATACTCCCTAGTGAGAAGAGGAAGCTTGCACGCTCAGTGGTGTCTATTTCTCTCTGGATTTGAGCTGAGGAAATGGGCCAAAGCTTGGGGGAGTCCAATCACTGAAGCTGCCAGGCAGGAAGCAAGTAACGGGACCACCCAGTTTGACAAACAAAAGGGAAACAAGGGTTGCCATAGCTTCCCGCTTCTTCCAGTTTGGATCGTTTCAGAGTTGGCTAATTGAAGACCTTCCAAAGACTGAGTCCAATTTTAAGTTAGATGTGTTTCTAGGATTATTTCTTCATTCATTCATTCAACAAATATTTATTGACTATTGAAAAAAGTATCATTTTGACTAAATTCTTCATAATCATGGCACCTACTGTGCTAAAATACCCTATCATGGGCATGGAGGCTCTGACCCCATGAATAATAAATGAAAATGAAGTGTTTCCTACTTCCAAATGTTTGTGACAAAATGAGAACCCTTGAACTCCATCAGTAAACGTAAGTGAACATGCTTGAACAGAAGTTTTTAGAAAGATTATGAGGCGGAAGTAGAGGTCCCAGAACCTTTATAGCACCAGACTCTCCCCAAGAGCCTCCCCAGAGAAAAGGGCTGCTCAGACCATCGTATAGCTGGAATTTATCCTATCTCCAAGACAAGAACAAGACAAGAATAACCACCATGACCACTGCTGTTGGTCATAGCACTGGCCAAGATTATAAGGAAAAGAAAGTAAGAAGAGTAGGAAGAACTGAAAGGGAAAAAGTAAAACTGCCGTTACTTTCAGAAGAGATTACTTTGGACCTGGAAAGACCATGATAATCAACAAACTATTAGAACTAATAAAGAGTTTGGCATAGTTTTTAGAAACACGGTAAGCTCTCAGTGAACAAGGAGTTTACCAAGGTTGCTAGAAATATGATAAACTTACAAATATTATCATTTTTTTATAGCATCAATAATCAAATTGACAGTTTTATAAAAAAATAAGATACCATTCACAATATCAACAAAAGCCATAACATAATTGAGAATTTGCTTAAGAATATACTATACTTCCATGGAGAAAATCTGAAAACTCCATAATTAAAGAACATGCAATATGATCTATCCCATGTTAGCTGGGCCGAATTAATCTTATAATGATAGCAATCCTCCTTGAAGTAATCTACAAACTCACTGAAAAAAAATAAATTTTTTTTCTAAGAACCTGATAAATCTATTGGAAAATTTAAAATGTACTATTATAAATACTAAAAATTATAAGATAAAAGAACAAGGAGATCAATAAAATAAAAATAGAAAGGTACACATGCATGAATTAAGTATTTCTATTCAAAAAAGAACATTATGGATAAAGTTAGCAGATGACAGAAGAAATTTGTATTAAGTAAAACTGAAAATATCTCGAATTGTACATATGGAATACAGATGTGCAAAGAACTTCCAATCAAGAAGAAAAAGGGCAACCCTGGTAGAGAGATTGCAAAAGGAATGAACAGGCATTTTAGAGAAGAGAAACTCCATAGGGTTAGCATGCATATGAAGAGATACTTAAATTTATTAGTAAGGCAAAATAAACCACAATGAATCATCACGACATCTACTATGTCAGCAAAATTCAGGCCTTGGGTAATGCCAGGTTTGGTGGTAAGTGGAAATATGTGAAGCCTCATGAACTACTTGGTGGAAGCCTTGGACAGCAATTCAGCTGTATTTAGTCAAATTAAATATACGCCTTTTTCTTTCTTTTTTTGAGACAGAGTCTCTCTCTGTCACCCAGGTTGTAGTGCAGTGGCACCATCTTGGCTCACTGCAACCTCCGCCTCCCAGGTTCAAGTCATGCTCCTGCCCCAGCCTCCCGAGTAGCTGAGACAACAGGTGTGTGCTGCCACGCCCAGCTAATTTTTGTATTTTTAGTAGAGACAAAGTTTTGCCATGTCGGCTAGGCTGGTCTCGAACTCCTGACCTCAAGTGATCCACCTGCTCAGCCTGCCAAAGTGAGGGGTTACAGGCGTCAGCCACTGCCCCCGGCTCCATATATTTTTTTTTGACCTGTTAATTCTATCTGTGGGAATATAACCTCAAGAAAAATTTTAACATGCCCCTGTAAGTGGATGCATATGAGAATGCTCATCAGTGCTTTGTTTGTGGAGAAGGAAGTGGGAGACTATCGGCTTAAGTGAGAGGCAGTGCTTGCATACCATGTAATACTTTGCAGATATTAGAAGTAACATATGGAGTCTGCATGGCAATGTGGATGGATCTTGCAACACTGTGCTGAATTAAAAAGTAGGAAACAGTATGAGATCTATAATAAAACATCACCCACATGAATTAAAAATCTATACATGCCAAGCAATACTAATCTTGTAAGAACAGGTATGAACGTCTACAAGTAAAAGGTTCAACGTTAAAAACAACAACAACAACAACAACAAATATTTATTAAATATCTACTAAGAGCACTATTCTGTACCAAATACTTGGGAGACCTACATAAACAAGAGAGAGCCATTTCTGTCCTCAGGAAATCTACATGCTATCAGGAAATACTTTAATAAACATGTGAAATCTGATTAGGTTCACCAGGGAAGTGGAAGAAACTGCACTGACGCTCAGAAACTGTGAGATAATACCTGCTTGTTGTTTTAACCTGCTAGGGTTTGGGAGGCAACATGTTATACAGTGATGGATAACTCACAGGCAAATACAAAGGTACATATTTATGCAAACACATACTTCTGCATTTTAATAAGGTATTTTAAACTTACAGCTTGTCCCAAAATCTTAGTGATCCTCATTTTTAAATCTACCTTCTTGAGCCAGCACCAACATTCAGGACCAAATTAACATCTGGGATTTTGGTCTGTTGAGATAGCTTCTGACTTGTGGACTCTTTTTCACTCCACAATAATTCACTGAGTGCTATCTCTAACAGACATTTCTTGCTTTCTTTCTTTCTTTTTTTTTTTTTGAGATGGAGTCTCACTCTGTTGCCCAGGCTGGAGTACATTAGAATGATCTCAGCTCACTACCACCTCCATCTCCCAGGTTCAAGCAATTCTCCTGTCTCAGCCTCCCGAGTAGCTGTGATTACAGGCGCCCGCCACCACGCCTGGCTTCTAATGGACATTTGTTTTTCAACAAAATCTGTCTTCAGAAAGTTCACAGAAAATGACCACTTTGCATTTATAGTCAAACCCCCTCTGAGCCAGAGGGGCATAAATGGGCACAGTCCCTTCCTTGAGGAGTTGGATCCCAAAGAATTCCTCTGGCTTGGGTAACACGTGTGGCAAGCTTATTTCTGAAGGCACAGATAGTTTGAGAGCTTCAGGCTGGCTCTGTGAGGCTGGAGGCAGAGGCCGTCATCTGGATGCCTTTTCTGGAACAGCACATGCCAGGTGCTGTTACACTTACAGAATTATTTTTTCTTTCGGATAAAACTTACAGAATTAGCTTTTCTTGAGATCGCTGTCTACATTCATGCAAATATGCCAAAATTCCCTATTCTGGTAGAAAAGATCACTTTATATTTTCTAAGATAGACGACCCAACGCCTCTCTGCAGACAACACTGGACACTGAGTACCCCAATTCAACAAACGCAGCCTCCACGATGGCCTGCAGTGATCCCTGCCTTCTGGTATTCACTCCTTGCACAGTTCCCTCTCACATTGCTATGTCATTTCTGAGACTAGAGCATAAAAGATGTTGGATTCTATCCTGGATTCTCTCTCTCTCTTTTTTCATGGATCTCTCTTTGTCTGGGGAAGCTCGCTGCTAAGTCATGAGCAGCTCTATAGAGAAGCCCACAAGGTGAGGAGCGGAGGCTTCCTGCTCCTGGCCCTGGCCAAGCCTTCAGGTGCCTGCAAGCTTAACTGCAACCTCATAAGAGATGCTGGGCTGGAGGCATCCCATGGAGCCACTCCCAGATTCCTGACCCTCAGAAACTGTGAGACAATATGAAGTACATGAGTGTTGTTTTAAGCTGCTAAGATTTTGGAGGTAATGTGTTATGAAGCAATGGATAACTAATATGTACCTCTGTTACTTTCTTCCCTGACCGAGAATGGCCAACACCTTCACAATCCAGAGAGACACACACCTCTCTCTCTCTTTTTTTTTTTTTAACAACAAAAAGTAGTACAAGTGGAATAGACGATTTGTTTGCTAGTGAACATTTTCATGGGTACCACTGCTATCCTCAATAATGTATATGTCCCAAGGTCAGTAGAATTCATGAATGTGTTCAGCCGAATAACATTTTCTGGGCTCTCACTAACTGTGGTAAAGGCAGTGCCAACGGGATGAGACACAGAGTTGAACAAACGCATTCTCTTTTCAAGAGGTAGCCATTATATATGTGATTATAATGAAGGATGGAAAGTTCCAGAAGAGCTGGGGAATTCTGAAGGCAGTGAGACATGGTATCTCTGTCCTTAAATTGAGTATTAGACTCTCATTGAGAAGAGAAAACTTGTAAATCAGAAATGAATAAAGATGATACTCTCAGCACACGGTTAGAATTTGATATTTTTATGACAACTGAATGGATATATGGTTGTTAATAAATGCCAAATGGTGAGGAATTTGTGTAAGTATAAATCAGACCCTTATTTTTTCTGTTGTGTTCTCTAGATTTCAACAAGTCATTGGAGGAAAACACCTACAAAACCAAACAATATAACAATCCAACATCTCTCTTTCCATGCCTTGGAGAAGCTATATCTCTTTTTCCTAGCTCCTTGCTGCACAGAGAGAAAATTAATCCAAAATTTATCAATTCTGTAAAGCTCCGTGGAGGATTTCCTATATTGGCTTATACCACCCTATTGTCCAGTTGAAAGAAAGGCTCATTGCATGTGAAATATACCAGAACCTCACTGTAATATTGTCCTAAAAATACATGCTATAAAAGTGCTTTTTTGCAAGGCCTCTTATGTCTTTGTTGAACATGGTAATAGAAGACGCTACAGTGGAAGTTCTATGTGATTTCTTCCCTACCCCTATTTATATTCTTGGATTGGGCTTATGGTAGATCAACAATTTTTTTTTTTCTTTTGAGACAGTGTTGCTCAGTTGCTTAGGCTGGAGTGTAGTGGTGCAATCTCGGCTCACGACAACCTCTACCTCCTGGGTTCAAGCGATTCTCCTGCCTCAGCCTCCCTAGTAGCTGGGATTACAGGTGCCCACCATCACACCCAGCTAATTTTAGTATTTTTAGTAGAGATGGGGTTTTGCCATGTTGGCCAGGCTGATCTTGAACTCCTGACCCCAGGTGATCTGCCTGCCTTGGCCTCCCAAAGTGCTGCAATTACAGGCGTGAGCCACTGCGCCTGGCCAGGTAGACTATTGGGTGTGGTGTGCCCATGATGGAGCAGGCGTTACCTCCCAGATGTCTCAGACTAGCACTTTTTTAATACTAAATTTGGCATTCACCATGTGTTTGTCAAAGTTATAGTTTTTAATTAAGCAATAATTGAAAATTTGTACTCTCAAGTATTACCTTTGGATTATAGCTAAGAAGCACTTTTAAAACAATCTCTTATAATAGAGAAACTTTTTCCTTTACTCATATTTCTACCAAAAATGGGAGAATAAAAAGCAGAATAAAAGAGAGGCCTATTTCAAGAAGAGTAGGGATTGGAAAACATTAATTCCTGGCCTGCCTTACTCATTACCGTGGCTTGTCTGGCTCCTGTAGGCATTTAAGTCTACGACCCCAGCAACAGACTTCAAGAAAGGCAGCTATTTCCCAAGACTCCTGGGAATCCCTTGAATGCTTGCTCCTCACTGCAGCATATCAATTCCCTCATAAAATACAGTCAGGGGCAACTTAACCAGAGTGTCTTCACATGTGGATAGAGAAGAATCCAGGGGTGAGGCTGTAGCACTGGCTGTCATCTAGGTTTAGGCACTTTCCATCTTACTCTTCCCTGTATGCCAACTCCACGGTAGCTGGCACTGAAGATCCTGCTTCAGCCAAATGGCTACTTGCTATACCTGGAGGGCCTTGATGAAGAGTCATAAATTCAAACCCTGAAGGTATACTGTGACTGAGCGCCTTTTGCCTATCCTTGCAACCTAGATCCACCAGACTTTGATAAATGCCTTCTCTTGGATAAAAGCAAAACCAAACTTATTTTTTTAAAATGGAACTCACTCTAAAATGACTAGCTGTGTAATGAGATGCCTGTGCTCCCCAGAGGCCCTAGGTAAAGATTTCAAACACAAGAGAAAATGGAAGCTCGAAGAGTGCTTTTCAAGGTTGCCTGGCCAGGTCAATGGCCAACAGCTTTACTTAGACTACCCATTCAAAGTTGGCCACCCATGATGGCTCACCCCCTGTAATCCTAGCACTTTGGGAGACCAAGGCGGGCATATCACGTGAGGTCAGGAGTCAGACCAGCCTGGCCAACATGGTGAAACCCTGTCTCTACTAAAAATACAAAAATCAGTCAGGCATAGTAGCATATGTCTGTAAACCCAGCTACCTGGGAGGCTGAGGCAGGAGAATCTCTGGAACCTGGGAGGTGGAGGCTGCAGTGAACCAAGATGGCGCCACTGCACTCCAGCCTGGGCGAAAGAGCAAGACCACGTCTCAAAACAAAACAAAAAATAAAGTTAATCTCACTGAAAAACAGCATCCAATCTGCCAAGGGCCTGAGAAGGGAGAACTCACTCGACCTGACTGTCTTCAAGGTGGAACACCCGTCTTCTCCTGTCCTTGGATTCAGACTAGACCTTACACCATCATCAGCTCTTCTGGTCCTCAGGTCTTTAGACTTGAACTTGAGCTATACCACCTGCTCTCTTGGGTCTTTAGCTTGCTGACTGCAAATCTTGAGGCTTCTCAGCCATCATAATCATAAGCAAGCATGAACAAATCCTTAAAATCTCTCTCTCTCTCTCTCTCTCTCCCCCCACCAAAACTGCTGGTCTGTTTCTGTTCTGTTCTGCAGAACCTAGATGGGTTCTGTTTCTCTGGAGAACCCAGACTGATACATCTGGCCTCCCACCAATTCGGTGAGCTGGAGACTTTCCAAAAACTCAGTTTTAGTTGTTGGTTTCAGCTGTCTGTAACCACGTGCTCCTATAGAAATTAAGCCCTAAGCTGGGCTCAGATAAGCAATCTAAGTATACATTCTTACTGATTGCCTTTTTGAGGTACCAATATAATTTCCACTCAGTATGTATGAGTAATGGGTAGATGACACTGCTTCAGAGCCTAGGCCTCCAAGGCAGCTGCGATTGTGTTTTGGACAGTCCTTGGGGGTACTTAGCAACTGTGTTTGGCCATTCTTGCAGTACTATAAAGAAAGGCCTGAAACTGGGTAATCTTTAGAGGAAAGATGTTGGATTGGCTCATGGTTCTGCATGCTGTATAGGAAGCACAGTGCCAGCCTCTGCTCAGCTTCTGGGGAGGCTTCAGGGAGTTTTATTCATGGCAGAAGGTGAAGTTGGGGCAGGCATGTCACATGGTGTGAGAGGGAGCAAGAGACGGGGAAGATGCCACACACTTTTACACAGCTAGATCTTGCGAGAACTAACTCACCATCAGAAGGACCACCCCAAGAGGATGGCCCTAAACCATTCATGAGAAATCCCCCATGACCATCCAGCCACCTCCTACCAGGCCCCACCTCCAACCCTGGGGATTACAGTTCAATACGAGATTTAGAGGGGATGACATCCAAACTCTATCAGCAGCCAAGCACCCTCTTCTCAGTCTTTCCTTTGCAAATTCAAACAGCCTACCCCTTCCTCCCCACACTTGACGCCCAGGGTTTGCGTGACTTGGCAAAGTGGTAGTTGACATCATTTTTCCTGCTGCCAGTCATCATCACAGTGGCACTACCACGTAACAGCTCTGTTTACATCAGGTGCCCTGTGCTAGTTTATCATGAAACAGCATCCCTATTCCTCAAATCAGTTGGAAGTTCGGAAAACAGAAATTAAATGTGAAGCCAGAGGGATGAAGACCGGCCAAGAAAAGAGAGGACAGGTGTGGCTGGATAACAGGCAGAGAGGGACTGCGGGCGGGCGTGCAGTACTCTCCCTAGCATCTCCTGAAGCTCCCAAAGCATGCTGTGGCTTAGATTTGCAGGAAAGCGTTTGCCCAGGGTGAGCAAATTGGAGCACCAAGTTGGAGCCAGGCACAAAACCATAAACCTCTCCCGAGAGAGGCCATTAAGAGTTAAAAACTGGGTAAAAATCCTTTTACCATAATTTTACTTGAATCTGGGAATGCCTCCCATCATTTTTCTCAAACTTAGAGTCAGAAGGGGCTCATTAAACTCACAAATTTCTCCAAATGCATTTGAAATAGCCGAGATGAAGTCAGGGAGGAATCGTGGCTTGGGATCAGCCCAGTGCTCAGAAAACAGCATGTAGGATGATCCCTGCTCTCGAAAACATTCATTGTTTCTAGGTAATACTGATTGAAGACCATAAAATTCAAAGTCAGCCCTTATCCTAAGTGAAATTCTCTGAACAATCTCCTTAGTGAATTTTGGTTTTACTAATTTTCCCTCTTGGGGAACATGTGTTCCAAGGTGTGAAAAGCTTTATACTGCCCTCTCCTCCCGAAAAAATCCATATGTATATGCACACAATATTTTACATAGGGTTTCCTTTAGGACAATATTCCTATTCCTGCTGCTCAGGGACCCCATAGACCCCCATCCCCACCCAAATTAAGAATCTTTGCCAGGCACGGTGGCTCACGCCTGTCATCCCAGCACTTTGGGAGGCCGAGGCGGGCAGATCACGAGGTCAAGAGATGGAGACCATCCTGGCCAACATGGTGAAACCTTGTCTCTACTAAAAATACAGAAAAATTAGCTGGGCGTGGTGGTATGCACCTGTAGTCCCAGCTACTCAGGAGGCTGAGGCAGGAGAATTGCTTGAACCCAGGAGGCGGAGGTTGCAGTGAACCGAGGTCGCGCCACTGCACTCCAGCCTGGTGCCTGGTGACGGAGTGAGACTCTGTCTCAACAACAACAAAAAAGAACCTTTAAGCTTGAGGCCAGTCCAAAAGCATCATCCGAGTTTCTGAGAGTGATGGCAAAAGATTCTGGTTCTGTAAAAATTCCAAGTCTCTGGGAAAAGATGCAAACAGCGAAAGCAAAAGCGGTAGAGGTAGGTCAAGCTGGATACGAGGAGACCAGTCCAGGACTGCCAGGAGCTATTTCAGCAACTGATGGGGCAGCTTCCTTGATAATGGAGCCAAACCAGAAGACAGCAGAGAAATGAAAGACTAAGTCCTCATGGCCTGGTTTGCAGTCTTGAAATCAGATATTACTGAAGTGATCACCTCCTAGAATTTTCTAGTTATGGGAGCTAAACAGTCCCTTTTGATTAAAGCTCATTTGAATTGGATTTCTGTTACTTACAACCCACATAGCCATCAACATTGTAGTGGACCATGTGTCAGGCCAGGAGCTAAAAGGTCTTCAATGTAGATCAGATCGTACCACAGAAACTGCCTCTGAATCTCTTCTTTTGGCCTCAGTTTCCCCATCTGTATAACGAGGGTAAGATCCCAGTTTGGACTTCTAGCTTTTTCCAGTTCTCAAACTCTGTGACCTGCCCATGAGTCACGTGTGAATGTCACAGGGGTTGAGAAGCAAAAAATGTGCTTGCCTGTGCAGGGCAGGAGAGGTGAGGGAGTCAGGTGTCTTGTTTGGGTTGCCTGGGGTCCTTGGAGCCTGCCCTCATCCAACTCCGTGTTGGACCCCTTTGCTTCTGTTGCCCACTATTCTGTGCCGGGCCATTCCTGTTCCAATAATCTCTTAACTTCCTCTCTGGGGCTGGTGTCGGAGTTGCTGGGAAACCCCAGTCCAGAATGTGCCTTTGGTAGATTTGCTAAGCCAGTGGCATCCACAGCCCTTGCCTTGGCTCCTTTTCGCATTTTTAAAAGGGAAGAAGAGTCCATCGGTATAGTCAGATGACTATGTATACGCTGCAGTTTCATCTTGGGGCTAGAGAATATGTTCCAGTTTATCTGCTGGTTAGCAAAGACATGGGAGACCTCCGAACACATCCTGCTGAATTGCTCCTTCCCACTCTCCCTCTTGGCCTCTGACACTTTCTCATTCTATAGCTGTGGTAATGGCACTGTGTGGTGCCTTCTACCTGGGTTCTGGACCAGAAAGATCATGGTTCCTGTCCCTGCTCTGCCAGTTACCAATGGTGTGACCTTGAGCTAGTGACCTGGTCTCCTGGGACTCAGTGCCCTTCTGTGTAAGACGGAGTGTCGTATGAAGATAGAAAGGGGAGATGTCCAAAGTGCTCACAGTAGCTCTCAGCACGTGGCTGTTTTTCAGCCAGTGCTACCAGGGCTTGTTGAGAACGATCTAACCACAGTTTGTCCTGTGGACAAGCTTCTGAGTTGATATCCTGTTTACTTACTGTGCAGAGCTCAGATCACAGGCCCTCCATTCTCTCCTGCTATCCTCTAGCTCCTGACCCTGCCTCTGTTCCAGGTTTTAGGTTATAATGTGATGTGACAGAAATGGGTTCTGACTTCTTCTCATCTACTTTTCAGCTGGAAGAACTTGGGCACATTATTTAACTTCTTTTAGCTTCTTCTTCTTCTTCTTTTTTTAGCTGCAAAATGCTAATCTAATCTACCCTTTGATGTTGCTATGGGACTTAAAGCAGTCAGTGCATCGAAAGAACTTAGGACAGTGTCCCCTCCCGCAATGAGAGTCCCCCACCCCATGGCTGAGGAGGCAAGATGAATTCCTGAGCCAGAATCTCAACTTTAGGATGACTAACCATAGCCAGTAAATACAGCAGGTAAAAATTAAAAGTGAGGAAAAACAGGGGAAAATGAAGCAGAGGGTGCACATTGCACAGGTAGTGCTAAACGTCTAGGTGGTTTAAACGTGGTGGAAACGTTGTGTTTCAAGGGAGAACTAACAGAATTGTGGGTTCCCACAGGACACCAGAGGCTCTGGCTTTTGCTAAATATAAAGCACACATGGACATAAATATGGGAACAATACACATTTCGAACTACTTGGGGAAAAGACGTTTCAACATGCTTAGTTTTTCAATTCATACCTCTCATCTTTCTTCAGCAACAGAAAGATGAGAGGTATGGGTTGAAAAACTACCCATCGGATACTATGCTCACTAACTGGGTGATGGGATTTGTACCCCAAACCTCAACATTATGTAACATCCCCATGTAACAAAGCTGTAAATGTTACCCCTTGTATATAAAAGTTGAATTGTTTTTTTTTAAAGATGCTTCCAAATGAAGACACATGCACACATATGTTCATTGCAGCCCTGTGTACAACAGCAAAGACCTGGAACCAACCCAAATGCCCATCAATGATAGACTGGACAAAGAAAATGTGGTACATATACACCATGGAATACTATGCAGCCATAAAAAATGATGAGTTTGTGTCCTTTGTAGGGACTTGGATGAATCTGAAAACCATCCTTCTCAGCAAACTGACACAAGAACAGAAAGCCAAACACCACATGTTCTTACTCATAGGTGGGTATTGAACAATGAGAACATGTGGACTCAGGGAGAGGAGCATCACACACTGGGGGCAGTTGGGCGGAGGGTAGGGGAGAGACAGCAGGGGTTGAGAAGGAAGGGGAAGGTGGGGAGGGATAAAAAAAAAAGTGCTTCCATTCAGGAATCCATGGAACACAATTTTCCAGCCAAAATAAATACAGGGTGGGGACAGGGTTCCTTCCTAGGAGGCAGGGTCAAGCCCAAGCAATCTCAAGGGACAGGCTGCTGCACCAGCAACTGTGATCGTGGCAAACGACTTGGATTTGCCCCTGCGGAGGGGTTTGCACCAGACAGAGCTACCTGTGAATGAAGAACTGGAGCCCTCTAATCTAGGGTTCAGGGGGAAAAAGGAAGAGATTTTGAATATATTCGATGGGGAAGAATGGTACCTCACGTGAGACAGGTGACTGACACCACCACCAGTGCCAACCCTAGCCTCCATGGCTAGCTCCTAGTGGAATTAACCACAGCATGGGAGATTTTTCCCAATTGAATCAGAGTCCACATAGATTGAGACTATAGTTATTGACCCACTAGCATCCTAGGGAGGCTCAAGCCAAGATATTTTCCATTCACCCTCCTTTCCTTAGATACCCCTAGATCCCTGCTATGGTCTCTGGCAACAGAAAGGTCTATCTGCATCACTATGTATTGGGCCCTGGGAACATCCCTGGGCTTGGAATAAGGTGTGTAGGCTGGGATTATTTTTTGAATTTTTTTATGTGTGGCCAGTGCTGTCCCTCCCCTGCTCAAATTAGCACTCAGCATTCTAGTAATGTCAACCACTTCTTCCTTTGTTTTTTGAGACAGGGTCTTGCTTTGTGGCTGAGGCTGGAGCACAGTGGCATGATGAGAGCTCACTTGCGCCTGGACCTCCTGGGCTCAAGTGATCCCCCTGCGTCAGTTTCCTGAATAGCCGGAACTACAAGTGTGCATCACCGTGCTTGGCTAACTTAAAAAATTTTTTTTTTTTTTGTAGAGATGGGGTCACACACAACACTGCCATGTTGCTCAGTCTTGAACTCCTGGCCTCAAGTGATCCTCCCACCTTGACCCCCCGAAGTGTTGGATTACAGGCTTGAGCCACTGTGTCCAGCCCCAACCACTTCATACTGCAAACACATACAGTGCTCAGCCTGAGGGTTTTCTCCTTCCTAGTGGACACCCTGGGAGCCTGTGCTAAAGACAAATGGGAGTTGGAGGGTGAATACCCCGGCTCCCTCACATCTTGGCTGGGATCACTCTAAGAGGTGTGTTCTATACTCTCTCCCAGAGTTCCCCAGGGGGATTGAGCCTAAGATGTTCTCAGTACAATCCCAGTCAATATAGCACCTTTAGCGACTGCCTTCACTTTCCCAATCACCAACCAGGTGTCCCGGACCACCATGCTGGTGTTCCATAACAAAGTACCACGGTCTTGGTGGGGGCCTCAAGAGAAGTTAATTGTCTCACAGTCCTGGAAGCCAGGAGTCCAGGATCAAGGTGTGGGCAGGGCTGGCTTCTTCTGAGAGCCGTGAGGAAGAATCGATTCCAGCCTCTCTCCCAGTTTCTGGTGGTTTCCTGGCAATCTTTGATGTTACTTAGCTCATAGATGCATTACCTCGTTCTGGGCCTGCGTGTCTGTGTGCTGGTCGGTCTCCCTGAGCCTATGCGTCTACCTCCACATTTCCCCTTTTAAAAGCACACCAGTTATGTTGGATCAGACCCCATCCTAATGACTTCATTTTAACTTGATTAAAGACCTCGTTCTTCAAATAAATTCACATTCTGAGTACCAGAGTTCAGGGCTTCAATATGTGAATTTTGAGGGAACAAATTCAACCCATAACACAAAACCATTTGTAACTAAATCCTAATGTTTTCAGAGTAGTGCCACTTAAGATAGTAGCTATGATGCTAGCGCAGTGATTATACATATAAATATTTTGGGCTCTTATTTAAAGGTGGGGCATGTAAACTCTTTGGTGTAGAACAAACACATTTTGACGTCCTGAAGAACTCTCATGCACTCCAAGAGTAAATACCCAAGCTGTGTCCACTGAAGAACCCCGATTCTATCCAGTAATTGGGGTGAACTGAACCTAGCACCAACCTAGCAGAATAAAGAATCGGGGAAGGTGATTTTTGAATATGAAGAGCCAAGGCTTTAATTCCTTTAAACTTTAACTTATAAAAGAGACATAGATGTAGCCTTTAGACTTAATTTCTTTTCAGAAATTCTGTAATGGGGGAAAGGCTATATTCACATTTCAGCATCTCTAGTTGTTTTCCATTGCACGACTTCTGGTGACCTATGTTGGACACCTGCTTGGTGGGTGTCATCTGAGATGGGAAAGCTCACAGAAAGTGAATTTTCATCCTAGACCACAGCATGACTTTGAAGGTGATTTAATTCATATGCTGCTTTTATTATTGAAACTTCTGGGAGCAAATGTCGGACTGCCCACCAGCATTACACAGGGAACCCTCAAGGCGTGGCAGTTGGCAACGAGGGTCTGACTATCCTGCCTCAGCCTCCCGAGTAGCTGGGACTACAGGCGCTCGCCGCCGTGTGCCTGTAGAATACTAAATAAATTTTTGTATTTTCAGTAGAAATGGGGTTTTGCCATGTTGGCCAGGCTGGTCTCCAACTTATGGCTGTTTGGGCTGCCCCGATGGGGCCGATTTTCTCCCCACAGAGGTGCCCACAGACTTGGTTCACCTTGAGCTTCATTAAACCCAACAGATTAACAGAGACACAAGCTGGTGAGTTTTGTCTTTTGTGGGGACTGCGGAGGTGAATCCCTAATTTCTTGGTTCCTCTTCCTGCCTGTCCTTCCTGCTCACCCAAGGGAAGGAAACTCAGCCTCTTCTTCCCAGGATCCTTCTGATGCTGCTGACGTTGCCTCCACCGGAGATGGGGATGTCTGCTTCGTCAGTTCTGCCTTCAGTGAGTAGGATGAATTCTAGAGCCCAGAATTAGGAAGCTCACTGGTTGCTCCTCTTGGTAAAGTCTCCCAGCTCTCCGACTCTGTTTCTGTTTTTTTTTTTTTTTTTAGACAGAGTCTCACTCTGTAGCCCAAGCTGGAGTGCAGTGGCACAATCTTGGCTCACTGCAACCTCCACCTCCCGGGCTCAAGCAATTCTCGTGCCTCAGACTCCAGAGTAGCATTATAGGCACGCACCATTATGCCTGGCTAACTTTTTGTATTTTAGTACAGACAGTGTTTTACTATGTTGCTCAGGGTCGTCTCGAACTCCTGAGCTCAGGTGATCCACACACCTTGGCCTCCCAAAGTACTGACATTATGGGCATGAGCCACCACACCTGGGCCCAACTCCTCTTATCAGTAGCAAAGGGGATGCTGTTATCAACTGCTGGATCAATTGATTGCTGTGACTACTTTCTGTTTGGCTTTGAACTTGGAGAGGGATTTAAGGGGTGAGAAAGCGTCACTCCAGAAAACCTTAAACACAGACATTGAGGTCACAGGGCAGAGTAGAAATCAAACCTCATTCTTCAGGCTCACACGGGGACAGTAGGAGGAAGTAAAGCTGCCGAATGCTGAAGCTTAGAATTAAAACTTCAGCACAAACTCTTAAAGAATTAAGTATTTCAGTGGACATACATGCAGCACAAGTAGACACATGGTACATTTTAAATGAGAGCTCTACTATCTTATCACATTTGAAGATTTTAGCAGATTAAACTCTCTACTTCTCTTCCCTGATAATAATCTTAAAGAGGGTTGCCTGTAATCCCGGCACTTTGGGAGACTGAGGTGGGCGGATCACCAGGTCAGAAGATCAGGACCATCCTGGCCAACATGGCGAAACTCCGTCTCTACTAAAAATGCAAAAATTAGTAGGGTGTGGTGGCGGGTGCCATGCCTGTAATCCCAACCACTTGGGAGGCTGAGGCATGAGAACTGCTTGAGCCCCAGGAGGTGGAGGTTGCAGGGAGCCGAGATTGTGCCACTGCACTCCAGCCTGGCAACAGTGTGACTCTGTCTCAAAAAAAAAAAAAAAAAAAAAAAGGCTTGGAAAATTTTCAAGATAGATTTTACTTTAATTAAAATCATGAATTTAGTTTATTTTGGAGATGAGTGAGTTGGCTGGCAGGTGACTTTAAAGAAACCATCAAGTAAGATCACTGCTGCAACGGATTTTGGTATCATTTTTCTTAAGGGGTGTATGCACATCTTATGAAGGTTTGCAGTGAAAGCCTTTGCAATTCAAAGTTTGAGAGTTACTCTGTGTCTGAACCCATTACTTTGAAGTCTGTTAAAAAAAAAAAAACCTATACTATTATAATCCAGGTAGGTTCAATAAGAAAAAAAAATTACACTCTGCAGTTAGTACAGGAGTTGAGGCGGCCAGATGCCCTGTTTTATAACTGTCAACTGACCTGTCTTCTCTGTTGAGCACAATGTTGTGGTCTCTTAGGTGGTGACTCTGCTTAAGATTTTCAAAAAAATTGAAACTCAAAGGATAGTTGAAGCCCTGGGGACTCTTATATTCAAAGTGCAAAAAAGGCGAACAATCCTTCTATAAAATTAGCCAGAGAGGCGGGGCGTGGTGGCTCATGCCTGTAATCCAAGCAGTTTGGAGGCCAAGGCGGGTGGATCACCTGAGGTCAGGAGTTGAAGACCAGCCTGACCAACATGGTGAAACCCCGTCTTAAAAAAAAAAAAAAAAAAAAGCCAGAGAAACACACCATTTTGGCAGCAGGAAGACTACAAAATGTAATCAGAATTCTAAGGAAAGCAGCAAAATACATAGGTCACATGAATAAACAATGCACCTTTAATGCCTCCACATCCCTGTGGGAGGCTCAAGAGGAATGAGTCACTGGGGATTAGATTCTGGAATTAAGAAAACGTGCTCTCCTCCATTAATGATATCTTGCCTTATCTTCCCATCCCAGTTAATACCATAATTGCACCCCATCAGAGCCCTGGAGAGTGGGCAGGAAGGCCAGGCGCCTCCAATCCAATGGTGACTCTCCCTTGATCTCTCAGATGACTGCAGGCCTCCTGTTAGAATGATTTCCATTTGCAAACGAGGTGTGCTGCTCTTGATTTATTTTATTACTGGAGCAAAGCTCCATCCTCCATCTCTGGATGTGTCTTATGTCTTATCTCCCAAGAGCCCCTGGCCCACAGAGGTAGCCTGCTGGCTGGAACTTAATTAGGCAGCCTTTGAAGATCCAGTGGCCCCTTTGGCAGCCGGCCACCTTATCTCATGGTGCAGAAATCCCTCGGGGAGCTGTTCCTGCAGAGCATTAAGGCCCCTTCGGGAGAGACTTGAGATTTATTTTTGATTTGCAAAACAAAACAATATAAAATAAAACCTTTCTTTTAATATATTACTTGGGAAGCCCAGATCACATTGGGGAAAGCCAAAACATGTCAGGGTTGCAAGAATCTTAAGGTTATGTAATTCAAGGAGGGTGGGCTGAGGACCAGAGAGAGACTTGACTGACGGGCCAAGTTCACCCAGACAGCTCAATGAGACAAGCTAATGGTGCATGGGTTCTCCAAAAGAAAGACCAGTGGAAAGAAAACAGAGATGGCATCCCTGAGAAGGGTCATTCTATAAATGACCCACGTGTCCGGGAGCAGGGGCCAGCTCACCTTGGCTGGTGCTGCAGGGCTAAGCTGCCACAAGGTAGCAATGAACAAGACCACTGTTGCTTTTGTGGAAAGTGCTTTCGGTGCTCAATTTTAGGTACTGACACTTACGAAATCACGCCAACGGGGATTTTTGTAGTGTCCTAACAAGAAAATTTCCCCAAATGCAAATATCAGAACAGGTCTTCTTAAGCACACAATAAATGGAATTCCAGGCCGGGCTCACCTCCAAGTGTCTGTGGCCTCTGGTGCTTCTGACCCTTTTCCTAAGGGGTACACCCCAGCAGGTTAACCCAGCAGCAGCAAGCTGAGTCCCCAAGGAGCTGCTTCCAGGCACCCCAGCCTGCTGGTTGAGAAGGTGTAGCTGCAACAGCTATAGATGGTCAGGGCCTTCAGCAGGTCCTTTGTGATGATCTCATACAGCAGCAAAACCTCCAAGGGTATAGAGAACTACTATGACAGTCCCTGTTCCTGCAGCTAAAAAGTCTTGCTGATTTCTCTGAGCCGCAAGTATTAAAGTATGAGCTTTAGTGGATGGGTAATGATTTGTGTCCAATTAGCATATCAGGCATTTGGTCAGCCTGACGGAGTGAAATGGTCAAAAATATAAGTATATTGCCAAAGCAGCAATCAAAATCATGTCCAATCTTCTCTTTGTATAACACCTTGTAATTTTCAAATGAAGCTTTCTCAATCATCTTTTCTGATCCTCACCACAACTTGCTGAGGTGGGCAGGAGTATTGTCCGAACGTTATCTGGTTTGTAAGGCATTTCTGAGTGAATTAGAAAGATGCCTCTTCCCCTGCACGGGGTCGAAGCCTAGCTCAGCTGGACTTCTGCTCCCACTTGTCCCTCAGCTGGGTTCCCTTGTGTAGTGCACAACCTGCTCAACCCTACATGGCGGCCCTAGGTAGCCTCTCAATTTCTTAGGTGAAGAAATTAAGGCTCAAAAGGTTACTTGACTTGCCCAAGTTTACTTAATTTAGATCTTCTGGCTACGGGTCCACTGTTCCCTTTACCATACACATCTATCTTCCCAACTCTTTGCTTTATCTCAACAATTTTTTCTTTGTTAAAAAAAAAAAGTATACTTAATATGAGCATATGCCATTCTTTCTCATTCTCACCCAAATGTCCTTCTTGCTGAGCTGAATAAATGCCCCCATCATGAGCCAGCTTTGTGGGATTTTGACTATGAAAAATTACACCAAAAATTTTAATCCTCTGAGACATTTAAGGGTTGCAGCTGCAAACAATTAATTTGTATTACAATCCAAACACATCTGGATGAGAACGGCGTTAAGTCACTGCTTTCCAAACCCTGTTCCTTAGAACACAAATATTCTCAGATTGGAGGAGCCTCAGAATCACCTGGAGGACTTGTTAAAGGTTGCTGGCTCCACGCCCAGGGTTTCTGATTCATCAGGTCTGGGGGGGGGGGGGGCATGAGAATCAGAGTTTCTCACAAGTTCCCAGGTGATGCTGCCGCTGTGGCCGGAACCACACGCTGGGAAGTCCAGTACCAGATGATGCTAATGGAAGTTCACCATAACTTTAGTTTTAGGGTTTTATATATATCTGTTAGTATTCTCATGGAAGTTAATTCAGAAGACAGACTTGAAAAAGCCTATCATAAGCCATAAGAAGCCAATGTTGCTTTCTGAACTTAATTGATTAATGTGTCTTCTAGTCATTTAAACAAACATCAAGAACTGAAGATGGTCCAGGGGCTGTCTACGGCCCTGAGGCTTCAGAGGCTTTGTCCTTGTCCTCGAGGAGCTCTCAGTCCATCAGGGGCTCAGAGAAGCAAACAGGCCATGACAACCCAGTGGACTGGATGCTCCGTCCTGCGTACAATCGGTGCTCATCATCTGGGGACTGGGGGTGATGGCAGTTCACTGATACTACAGCAGAGAGGAAGCTGCCAGCCCTCAGAACCTGTCTGCAACTCTCACCTGCTTTGAACGCGATGGCTTTTATATTTCTAAGTCATAGACCCGGACCCCTGATTTCACAGGTGTAGCGTGCCTTAGGAATTCACAGAACGTCACAGGTGACCAGGACGGGCTTCATGGATAAGTGACCTACACACAGCATCCCGTCGGCCAAAACAGAAAAGCACCACACTTGCTTTAACGCTCTGCTGTTTCTGCCTTGAAATTTCTAACCATGTTTGAACAAGGGGCTCTATGTTTTGATTGTGCGCTGGGCCCTGCAAATTATGTAGCCAGTTTTGAGCGTGACTTAATGAGTCACTCCTCAAACCTCTATTTGAGCACCCACAAAGTGTCATACATGGAATTAGGCATTAGAAGTTTTGCTTCAGTAGGATGGGGTTCCTGTCAAGGAGCTAGTCCCCGAATGCAGAAGACAGACACATGAATGGGAATTGACAATCCAATATGGTAGTTCCTGGAAGAGAGCAGAACATGCCTGATCCTTCACGTCTACAGGAAAGAATTTATTTCTGCTGAAGTCTCTCTAGCCATCAGTACAAAGCTCTGCATCTCCTATCAACCCACGGAGGACTGGAGTCCTCGCCCAGGTAATCTATGGGGAGGGCTTGCCGGGAGTCTCTGTCACCTAGAATATCACCCTTCTGCCAAGGTTAGCATTTGTTAAAGTCATGGTCATTAATGCACATTTTTTACAGAGCACCTTCTTTGCGGCTGAATTCTTTAAAGTGCTGGGGACATGCAGTGAACTAGACAGACATGGATGAACCTGGAAACCATCATTCTCAGCAAACTGACACAAGAACAGAAAATCAAACACCGCGTATTCTCACTCATAGGCGGGTGTTGAACAATGCGAACACATGGACACAGGGAGGGGAGCATCTCACACTGGGGTCTGTTCCGGGGGAAAAAGGGGAGGGACAGCGGGGGGTGGGGAGTTGGGGAGGGATAGCATGGGGAGAAATGCCAGATATAGGTGATGGGGAGGAAGGCAGCAAATCACACTGCCATGTGTGTACCTATGCAACAATCTTGCATGTTCTTCACATGTACCCCAAAACCTAAACTGCAATTAAAAAAATAAAATAATAATAAAAAAAGATCTTCACCTTGGTGAAGCCGGTGTTCTAGCGAACAGACATAATAGAACAATAGACCTAATGAATCAGAAGATTATGTAACCTCTTGGAGGGAGAGAGGTGCCGTGAGAAAGAAAAAGTACAGCCAGAACAGTGAGACTGGAAGTAGATGGGGGTGGGGAGTGGTCGGGATGAACTGAAAATGCAAGAACTGAAAGAGGTGAGATGTTAACCATGCTGAAGAAAGATCCTCCAGGAAGAAAGAGAGACAAGAGAGTCTAGAGCCTTTGCTGTTTTTTTTTTTTTTTTTGAGACAGAGTCTTGCTCTGTCACCCAGACTGGAGTGCAGTGGTGCGATCTCAGCTCACTGCTACCTCCGCCTTCTGGGTTCTTCTGCCTCAGCCTCCCATGTAGCTGGGACTACTGGTGCATACCACCATGCCTGGCTAATTTTTTTTTGTATTTTTAGTAGAGATGGGGTTTCACCATATTGGTCAGGCTGGTCTTGAACTCTTGACTTTGTGATCTGCCTGCCTCCACCTCCTAAAGTGTGGGGATTACAGGCGTGAGCCACTGTGCCCAGCCGAGCCTGTGCTTTTGAGGAACAAACTGTGCAAGGTCAGAGTAGGTGATGTGGGGTAAGTATAAGAGGCAGGGGAAAAAGAAAAGGTCAAAACATTAAGAAGGGACCCACTCATGCTGGACTTTGCAGGCCTGTGCCATCCAATATGGTGACCACTGTCTCATGTGACTATTTTTATTTAAATTAATTAACATGATATAAAATTTCCAATGGAGTTCCTTAGGCACATGAGTTACATTTTAAGTGCTCGGTAGCCATGTGTGGCCAGTGGCTACCGTACTGGACGATGTACGTCTAGAACACTCCTATCACTGCAGAAAGTTCTAAGTAAACAGCAAAGTTAGAGACTTTAGCTTTCACTCTGAGTAAAATGGGGAGCCATGGAGGGTTTGAGCAGAGGAGACATTCTGGCTTCTATATTGAGGAGGGAGTCTAAGTGGGTTAAACCTCCTAACTCTGTTTGTAGTTGTCAAAGCAAGAATCACTGATAGTGACTCAGATCAGGGCAGCAGAGGAGGTGACGAGAAGGACTGAGTGCCTTGATATTTCCAATGCATAGCCAATGGGACTTGCAGATGGACTGCACAGGCGGAATGGAAAAATACAAAAGAGAAGGAGGAAGGATGCTGGCCAGGCCTGTGCAGCTAGAAAGCTGTGGTCAGCATCTTCTGAGAAGGAGAAGGCTGTGAGCGGAGCAGTTCTGGGTGTGGAGACAAATGAGGAGTGTAGTTTTGGATATTCTGGGCATGTGATATTTTTTGGGTATCCCAGTGGAGCACTGAGTAGATCGCTGGCTGTAAGAGCCTGGAGTCCAAGAGAAGAGTCTGGATTCGATATTTACAATCGGCAGTTGTTAGAATGGAGATGCAATAAAGAGCCAAGACTGGAGGAATTTGCTAAGGGAGTGAAAAGAGAAGATCTGTTGGAAGAGGTGGAAGACTTCATAGCACTAAGGGCTTACCTAGGGAAACAGCAGGAACCAGAGGAAGCTGGATATTTCTCCTTTATCCTATCAGCTGCAAGAAACTTTGGAAGACTCTTTTTTTTTTTTTGAGATGGAGTCTTGTTCTGTAGCCCAGGCTGGAGTGCAGTGGCATGATCTCAGCTCACTGCAACCTTCGCCTGCCAGGTCCCGGTTCAAGCAATTCTCCTACCTCAGCCTTCCAAGTAGCTGGGATTACAGGCATGAGCCACCATGCCCTGCTAATTTTTGTGTTTTTTAGTAGGGGCAGGGTTTCACCATGTCGGCCAGTCTGGTCTTGAACTCCTGACCTCGTGATCCACCCACCTTGGCCTCCCAAAGTGCTGGGATTGCAGGTGTGAGCCACCGCGCCCGGTCCTTTGGAAGACTCTTAGGCAGCACATCATGAGCCCATCCCTGACTCCTAAGGTAATTTCTCATTCATTTCGCAAGGTGAAGAGAAAATTCCACTAAGTGTGAAGCCAAAACCCTTCCAATGGCTGACTAGCTCTCATGACAGGGCCCCACAGCACTCTGGCTTCTCCCATCTGGTCTCCTATCATTGCTGCTCATACCCTGTGTTCATTGTGTCTGCCACACCCTGGCCTCCTTGCCATTCCCCAGGCACACTCCTGCCCCAGGGCCTTTGCACCAGCCGCTCCCTGTGTTTAGATGTCTAGAACATTCTTCCCCCAGATACTTCATGGCTTACTCTTGCCTCCACATGAATCTTTCCTGGCCGGCCCCATTTCGGGTCTCCTTACTGTGCCCTCCCTTTCCCGCTAAGACCTGTCCCCATCTGACGTGTCATACATCGTATTTATTGCTGATTCCTCTTCTCCCCTCACCAGAAAGTCAGCCTCATGAAGGCGGGGGTGTTTGTTTGGCTTGTTTTGCTCATAGACGTATCCCCAGCATTGGAAACAGCACTGGGCACCTGGCGGCCACTCAGTAAATATCTGTGTTGAGTAATCCAATGCAAGCCGATACCCATAGGACTGCTCAGAGAGCATCCAGAGTATCTGCAAAGGGGTGAACAGAAACAGAGAAGACAGGCATGCTGTGTTGCTCAGATTTTTTTGGCCTTAGGCAAATAACTTTTTGATCTTTCTTGCAGTTTAACTGGTGGCAGTGGGAGTGAAAAGGGAAACCCGAAAGGGAGGTAAAGCTGGGATAAGAGCTGGCTTGTTGCTTTCAGAAGTGCACCAATCCCGCCACTACCTTTTAGAGGACATGAGAAAATGGGAACACATCATCCCATCTCTGGATGGAATGATGGCAGCGTCTCCTCCTCCTCCTTTTTTTTTTTTTTTCTCATTTTCTTTGTTGCTGTCACTTCAAATGCTGCCCTCTCTGACTTCTTTTAAATAGCCAGGGTAGAAACATACAGTGGGGAGGTACCATGTGTGTCTTTGAAACCTGGCCCAACAATGTGCCTCCTGCACACGGCTCTCAGCGTGCAGAACCTCCTGGCTTCTCATGTCCGACCCACGGGCTGCAGCTACTGCAGCGACTGCAGCTCCTGGCGGGGACACAGATTCCGAGAGGCGGAGGCAGGGGAAGGGAGAGGAGAGGGAGGATGTCTGACAATGCTCCCACCTTTTCTTCTTTTAATAAAAGTACAGCAAATAGATCCTGTTGGAAAAATTGGACAAGTATTTTTACAGCGCATTGTTTCTGACTGCCAGGGGTGAGGTGAGGAAGAGTCAGAACAAAGGCGCGGGTCTCACCGTCTAATTCTTTTTGTCCAGCATAAAGTATCATTTCTCATGATTGTTGAAAATGGCGCACCAGCCTCAGCGAGGACTTTAAAGGGAAGCTGAGCTCTTCAACACGTGAATTTCATCACCTGTGTTCTGAAAATGCTCCTCATTGCTGTAAATATGCCCCAGCCTTAGGAGTTAAGGAGAACGGCAGTGAGCCAGAGCCCCCAGCTGCGGGATGTAGGGATGAGTGGGAGTGGGTTCCTTTGAGAAATGTGGGGAGCGGTTCTCAGATCACAAAGTGACATGGTTTTATCTAGAAGAGGCACATGGCTCTGACTCACTGAATTTCCATGCAGGCTCTAAGTGGGACACGTCAAGGGAACCTCAGCGTTTTCAGCACCAGCTTCACTAGAGGAGGAGAATGAGACACAGTTTTTATCAATTTCCTCCGGAAAACAAAAGGTCTGGATCCAGGGCAGTTGCTGAAAGATGCTGAAGTGTCAGACAGGGAAACAGGACTTTAAGAAAGTGATAATAAAATAAATTACAGTCAGCTGAGTGTGCTGGTGAGGTGCATGCAAAGTATCCTGAGAAGGCGGCTTTGGAATCAGACAGACCTCAGTGAAATCTCATTTGCTCCACTGACCAGCTGTCTGACCTCAGTCAAGTAACCTAACATCTCAGGGCCTTGATTCTCCTCTCTGTAAAATGGGAATAATACCTAGTAACTACCTCTCAGGATTGTTTTAAGATTTTTTTTTTTCTTTGAGACAGAGTGTTGCTCTGTCGTCCAGGCTGGAGTGCAATGGTGCAATCTCAGCTCACTGCAACCTCCGCCTCCTGGGTTCAAGTGATTCTCCTGCCTCAGCTTCCCGAGTAGCTGGGATTACAGGTGCGTGCCATCATGCCTGGCTAATTTTTGTATTTTTAGTAGAGACGGGGTTTCACTACGTGGGCCAGGCTGGTCTCGAACTTCTGACCTCAGTGATCTGCCCGCCTTGACCTCCCAAAGTGCTGGGATCATTTTAAGGTTTAAACAAGAAAATGCGTATCAGTGCCTGGCACAAAGAAATCCCTCAACAATTGCTAGCTGCCACTTCCTCTTCCTCCGCCACCACCACCAGCACCGCCACGGTCATCATCATCATCCTCATTAACTGGATTCTGATTGGACCACGTCCTGCCTGAGTGACTCTGGGTCAGTCATCTAATTCTGTGTGTGTGTGCATTTCATATTCTTCATCTGTAAAATGGACATTGCAACAGTATTTGACTCAGATTCACTGACATAATTCGTGTTAAGCACGGTGATTCAGTGGCAGCACACAGTAACGTGCCACACAGAGTCACCCCTGTGGTTAGGCCCTGTTACCATCTCCATTCTAAGATGAGGTAGCTGTGGTTTTAAGAGCTTGCCGAAGGTCAGCGTTTCACGCGGGGCTCCTAACTGCTGCCTTCAGCTGCACACTCTCAGAAGTGGCCCTGGAGAGCGGGTTCTGGGTATAATTGGGTCCCAGGAGGCAGCGGTGGGGGTGAGGGCAGGGGCAAAGGAATGGAATGCAGCTGACACAGCATCCATCAAGGAGCAGGATGTCCCTGAGAGCAGCTGGAAACCTGGAGAGGTGGCTTGGGTCACGGTCTCTGAGCCGCGCCTCAGTGTCGAAGAAGTTGGGGTGTTTATTCTCCTCCTTGCATTTGCCACTGGCTGAGAGTGGCTCCTGAGAGTGGCAACTCCTAGTCACATCTAGCTGTCCTATGTGTGGCTGAAGGAGAGCTCTTGGGTATTCAGTTTCATCATTAGCAAGTGCTGGAGTGGAAATGCCGAAGGGATGGTCACTGTGCGCTTGTCAGCTGGGGGGCTGAGGGTAGAAATGAAATGGTTTAGAATGGAGGAACTCAGCCGACCTGGGCAGACCCAAGGAGAGCAGGGAGAACAGTGTGGATCAGAGCACCGAAGACCATGAAAGCCACCGACGCTGGAGAGGTGGAGAGGGCAGAGGCTAGGACTCACGGGGCTTGCGCTGGCAGGAGAATGGAATTGGCTTTAATCAAGGAGACACTGGTTGAGGTTCTGTTCCATTGAGGTGTGGGGTCAGGATGTGGGATTGCTGCCTTCCTAGGGCTGACAGCCTTGTACACATCTACGTCTCAGGATAGGATGAGTCCTGCTTTGCACAGAACCTCAGACGACGTGTTTCAGTAGCACAGTGGGTAAAGAGGTTTAAAAGGTAGGACGTGCCTTTTACTAACTTCCTCTGAAGGAAACAGTGGGTGGAGGCCACCGAAAGGAAGTAACTGGTATAGGAGCAAGAAAACCAGACAATGCCCCATGGAGATGAGGCAAATTAATGGCAGAGTCCTGGCCTGGGCTCCCAGCACGAGCTCCTGCCATGCCTGAGCTGCACCCCCTGCTCCATGTACTGAGGCCAGTTCTTTGCCGAAGTTGTATCCTAAAAACTCTTCTCCATATTTAGGTTTTCCAAAACGGCCCTGCTTCCTGCTCCCCAGTGTTCTTAGCCAGCTCCATCATCCACCATGATGCAGCCAGGGCCTGCTGCAGCGTCTAATTGACTCCACGGCATAAGAACTGGCCTTGCAGAAGGGCATGTAATTCACTAGAAATGACGCATCATGGGAAAAGCTCTACCCCTGAATGCTAAGGTAAATTCCCCATTCCTCACTTTAGTTTTGTCCTTCATGAGAATTGCCATCATTAAACTACCAAAGAGACATGAAACATAAGTCCTCACAACTCTGCTGGATGCCACCGGCCATCAGAACCCAAACTTGAATTCTGAACCAGGAAGGCAGGTGTCACCGTGGGAGAGAAGGGAGAGGGTGAAGGAAGAATAACCAAGTGTGCAAGATTGCTCAAGGGAAGGGGCAGAGAGAGAATGACCAACACTGCAAGATTGCTCATAACAGGATTTTCTCATGGTAGCCCCAAACTGGAAATAATCCAGATGCCTGTGAACAGGAGAATAAATAAATGGATCCTAGTGGGGTCCGGCAATGCAATGGAATGAAAATAAAAACAGGCCAATGGATGTGTCTCTTTGGGCTGCTGTAACAAAATACCATGCACTGGTGGCTTAAACAATATCAATTTGTGTTCCAACAGTTCTGGAGGTTGGAAATCCAAGATCAGGGTGCCGGCACGGCCAGGTTCTGGTGAGATCCCCCTTCCTGGTTCGCAATGCATTGTGTCCTCACATGGCCGTTCCCTGGTGCATGTGCACAACCAGGGGAAGACAGAGAACTCTTTGTTCTCTCTCTCTCTTTCTTTCCTTCTTTCTTTCTCTTTTTCTTTTCTTTTCTTTTTTTTTTTTTTTGAGACAGAGTCTTGCTCTGTTGCCAGGCACCAGGCTGGAGTGCAGTGGCACGATCTCGGCTCACTGCAATCTCCGCCTCCAGGGTTCAAGCAATTCTCCTGCCTCAGCCTCCAGAGTAGCTGGGACTACAGGTGCACGCCACCATGCCCAGCTAATTTTTGTATTTTTAGTAGACACAGGGTTTCACCATGTTGGCCAGGATGGTCTTGATCTCTTGACCTTGTGATCTGCCTGCCTCGGCCTCCCAAAGTGCTGGGATTACAGGTGTGAGCCACTGTGCCCGGCCCTTTTTTTTTTTTTCGAGACAGAGTCTCGCTAGGTTGCCCAGGCTGGAATGCAGTGGCACGATCACAGCTCACTGCAAACTCCGCCTCCCAGATTCAAGTGATTCTCCTGCCTCAGCCTCCTGAGTAGCTGAGATTACAGGCATTTGCCACCATACCCCGCTAATTTTTTGTATTTTTAGTAGAGATGGGGTTTCACCATGTTGGCCAGGCTGGTCTTGAACTCCTGACGTCAGGTGATCCCACCCAACTCGGCCTCCCAAAGTGCTGGGATTACAGGCGTGAGCAACCTCGCCTGGTCTGCTGTCTCTTTTTATAAGGGCACTGATTCTGTTGCAACAGCCCCACCCTCATGACTTCCTCTAACCCTAATCACCTTCCAAAAGCCCCATCTCCTAACACCCTCAAATAGGGCTTCAACATATGAATTTTGGGGGAACACAAATAGTCTGTAATAGCATACCACAAAAAAATGAATGAATCTCAAAAATATGTTGAATGAAAGAAACTGGGTACCAAAGACTGCACACTGTGCAATGATTTTAAAATGCATTTCTAGAACAGACAAAACTAATCTATGGCAGTAAAAGCCGGGAGAGCGGTTATCTCTGTGGGGGTGGGTGCTGGCTGGAAAGGGCATGAGGAACTTTCTGGAAACAGAGAAATGCTCTAGATCTTGACTGGCAGAAGTGGCATCACGGGTGTCTGCATGTTCATATCTCACGGGGCTGCACACTGCCACATATGTATTTTATTTCATTATACCTCCATGAATACCAGCATTAACAATAAACAGCCCCATGAGACATGAACCTGCAGACACCTGTGATGCCGTTCCTGCCGACAGAGCTTTGGGAGGGGTGTTATGATGTCCAGAGAAACTGAAGACTTTTGTGTGTGTATAATCACCTACCCAGATACAAGTGTACATATGCATACACACACACACACATACACACACAGCACCACAACCACACATACACACCATGGAACACTATGCAACCATAAAAAAGAATGAGATCATGTCCTTTGAAGGGACATGGATGAAGCTGGAAGTCCTCATTCTCAGCACACTGACACAGGAACAGAAAACCAAACATTGCATGTTCTCACTCATAAGTGGGAGCTGAACAAGGAGAACACATGGACACAGGGAGAGGAACATCGCACACGGAGGCCTGTCGGGGGGTAGGAAGGGGGGGGAGAGCATTAAGACAAATACCTAATGCATTCAGGGCTTAAAACCTAGATGACAGGTGATAGGTGCAGCGAACCACCACGGACGGCACCTGTATACCTACATAACAAACCTGCGCATTCTTCACATGTATCCTGGAACTCGAAGTAAAATTTTAAAAAATTATAAGAAGGAAAGAAGCCACAACCAATTACAATGATTCATCAAAAATTAAAGGACAGTACAGACTATCAGTGGGAACCCCACATATCTGTGTGCCAAAGGGAAACCCTGCAAGTGTTGTTTGGAGCAGACACACTTATGAGACTGGGTGGACTGAATCCTGTCTGGAAAAATTGCCATTTCTTGTTGAGTTATATTCTAGAGCTCATTGCTTTTCTTTTCCATTCTGGTGAAAAAAATTACAATTTTTCACTGTTGCAGAGTTGAACTGTGACTTATGTTCCACAATCTACATAGTTGATTTCATGTATTTCTGGCATTTCTACCACATTTTCAATCGTTTCTAGAAAAAGTTGTTCCTTGGGGAAGCTCAAGGGCGTGGAGCTGCTTCTCCGTCACTCCCTGCTGCTAGTAGACTTGTGGGGGAAAAGATCAGAGTTGAGGATGAGAAGTGTGAAAGTCACATAGTCTTTGATTTCAGTACGATTCTGGGAGGTCGTTACTCTTCACACCATGTTTGGGTCCTGTATGAGTCAGGGTTTTCCAGAGGGACAGAACCAATAGGATACATGTACATATGAAAGGAAGTTTATTAGGGAGAATTGGTTCACATGGTTATAAGGCAAAGTTCCACGATAAGCCGTCTGCAAGCTGGGGAAGACACAAGCCAGAAGTGGCTCAGTTTGAGTCCAAAAGGTTCAAAACCAGGGAATATGACACAGTGCAGCCTTCAGTCTATTGCAAAGGCCTGAGAGCCCTGGGAGGCCACTGGTGCAAGTCCCAGAGTCCAAAGGTCGGTCAAAGAACCTGGAGTCTGATGTCCAAGGGCAGGAGAAGCGGAAGTAAGCATTCAAGGCAGGAAGAAGAAAGAAGCCAGAAGACCCAGCTAGCAAGGTTGTCCCATCTTCTTCTGCCTGCTTTGTTCTAGCAATGCTGGCAGCTGACTGGGTGGTGCCCACCCACACTGAGGGTGGGTCTTTCTCTCCCAGTCCACCGACTCAAACGTCAGTCTCCTCTGATAACACCCTCAGAGACACACCTGGAAACAATACTTTACCAGCTATCTAGGCATTCTTCAATCCAATCAAGTGGACATCTAACATTAACCATCACAGGTTCCTATTATCTGCCCTCATCTTTTCTATTTAGGGCCCTTTTATCCTCCAAGTGTGGGCTTGGAACAGCCAAACACTTGAGTAAAAATGTTGACTCCACACTTACTGGCTATTTGCGCATGGACAAATTAACTAATTTTATCATTTGTAAAATGGATCCCCAAATGCCCATCTCTAATGGCCACTCTGAGGATTAAATGAGAAACTGTCGAGCACTGTGGCTAATATCAGGTGGATGCTAAGTGGCGCACAGCTTCTATTTACCCCACTCATATTATTGTTGTCAAAGTCAGATATGCTGGTCTATCATTACATACGCTGTTCTTCAATATGCACATTCATTTACTCATCCATTCATTAATGTATTCATTCAACTACTCAATAAGCATTTATTGTACACATATAATTATGAACCATGATAACTTTCCTGGAGAAAAGGGACGTCATTTTCTGGGTCTATAACAGTGGAGCTTGTCTGAGGTCGTGGGTTCCAGGAGTCTTCCCCAGGAAGGTGGTGGCAACAGAGCCGAAATGTGAGGATGGGAGAATGAGCTTTCCAGCCCCTTGCTCATTCCAGCTGTCGTGGCTTTACTGAACACTCTTCAGTCAGGAATGGGTTTTGCCCTTCTTTCTATCAATTGCAATGCTTTCAAGCTATAGCTTGATACCTGTCCTCACCATGAGGTCACTTCTCAACTGGACTGCTGGTGCTCAGCACGCTGGTGTGAGTCCTGCAGAACTTAGGATCTGTCCTGTACCACCATCAAGGGAACATGTGATTATCCTCTGTCTGGCTTGTGTGTCTTCTCAACACAGCTCTAAGCCCCAGAAAAGTCATATCGTGTCCACCTCTCATTAATTATTGTGATGCTGGACACTGAGAGATTCCTAAAGAGCTACCTGTTGTCTGGACTTCTGTATGGATAAACATCACATCATGCATCAAAGATGTCAGTATCAACAGGACCCTTGGCTAATTTGTTCTTTCAATAAATCTTTATTAAGTGTGTACTTTATGTAAAACCCTGTTCTAGGTGTTAGGCGTACATTTGTGAATCTAGAGAAACTTCTTATCTAGCAGGGCCCAACGCACACACAGCAAACATATGTTAATTCTATCATAAGTTAAAAGGTGATATGGGCAAAAGAAAAAAAGTAGGCAAAGGTAAAGGGGGTTTTTTGGTTTCAGGGCAGAGGTGATGGAGGTAGAGGGTGTTAGAATGTTAAACAGGGAAGTCATGGCAAGTTTCCTTGAAAAGCACATTCTTGAAGTAAGCCATGTGGTCATTTGGGGGAAAGTGTTCCAGGTAGAAGGAATGACCTCTGCAAAAGCCCTAGGGCTGGAGGCTGCCTGGCGTGTTTGAGGAACAGCCAAGCCAGTGTGGCTGGACTGAGTGATCGGGAGAGGGATTGGGGAAGAGGTCAGGGGATGCAGGGACAGGATCACGGGGAGCTTCATAAAGAATTGGGCTTTTACTCTGAGTGGAATGGATTTGTGTCCCACCTAGCTCTTTTGCTGTTCATTGTGAGAACCTGGGATGTCAGTTCACCTCCCCAAGCCTCAGTGGTCTCATTTCTCAATATGATGATGATGATGATGATGATATGTCCCCTACAGGTGACTGGGGTGAGTATTACATGACATAAAGCCCAAAGACGGGCACCTAGTAATTCCTCAAATGCAAACAATGGCTGCTTACATCTGTTTTCTTGGTTGCGCTGCCATTACTATTATGTCTATTGATTTTGGAAGCGGAAAGACACTCCCCTTCTATGAATGCCTTCTGCTTCTCAGAGACTGCGCCTGCCACATTGTATCCTATTTCAGCCACTTCCTGGCCCTTTGGAAAGAGGTCCTAAGTCTCTTGAAACTAATGAGTAAGCCAAACCTTCAGAGAAGATTTCTGCTGAGTGTCCAACAGCTAGTTCAGTGCCAAGCAGGACGTCAAACCCAGGTTCAACTGACTCCAAAGACTGACCACTTTCTGCCTGGCCAGAACAAGAGAAAAGGGGAGAACCCAATCACACCGTGTGAATGTTTTTGCCAACGGGGCCCGCACCTCTTTGTGTGACAAAAGTTTGGAGACTCAGGAGGGCCCTGTGGGGCCTCATTCCTCAGAGATGCTGATGGGATTTCACCCTGCTATTCTTAGGAGGTGACCATCCTCTCTATTGTGTTTATAACTTAAAGTCTGATTTTCTAGAGCTTGGCTGAAAGATCATAAAACTATATGACACTGTCCCTCCTTGAATTACGATGGGAGAGAAAAACTCCCTTATGAATTCCAAAGATCGATAAGGACCTAGATATTTAGATATTTTCTGAAACTATCCTGGCCCATTCACTGGACCAAAATGTATGTAACATATATATTCTGGAAAGCCTATACATTATATGATATATATTCTATATATAATATATATTCTGAAAAGCATATATACATACACACAGACACACACATATATGGTTTAGCTGTGTCCCCACCCAAATCTCACCTTGAATTATATTTCCCATAATCCCCACATGTCATGGGAGGGAACAGGTGGAGGTAACTGAACCATGGGGGTAGTTTTCCCCATACTGTTCTTGTGATAGTGAGCGAATTCTCACAAAATCTGATGGTTTTATAAGGGGCTTCCCCCTTTGCTCGGTTCTCATTCTCCTTCCTGCCGCTCTGAAAAGGTGCCTTCCACCATGATTGTAAGTTTCCTGAGGCTTCCCCAGCCATGTAAACTATGAGCCAATTAAACCTCTTTTCTTTATAAATGACCCAGTCTTGCGTATTTCTTCAAAGCAGCATCAGAATGAACTAATACACATAATTAAAAGGCTTTTCAGAATTTAGAGAAGATCTTTGTAGAGTTCAGTTTGAGCTCAGTATGAATTGTTTGCATCAAATTCTTATTTGATCTGATTGAATAGCTATTTTTTTATGTGCCTTCTTTACCTTTTTTAATGTTAAGAAATCTCAGGGATTGTCTAGAAAAAGGTGAGGTTTCAGATGGGTAGACTGCAAAAATTTTTTCCCATTCTGTTGGTTGCCGATTCACTCTAATGACTGTTTCTTTTGCTGTGCAGAAGCTGTGGAGTTTGATTAGGTCCCATTTGTCTATTTTGGCTTTTGTTGCCAATGCTTTTGATGTTTTGGTCATGAAGTCCTTGCCTACGCCTATGTCCTGA
>PVKV010012193.1:54405-67042 GCA_004027835.1 Alouatta palliata | reverse complement strand
GCTCCCCTCCCTGTGTCCATGTGTTCACATTGTTCAACACCCGCCTATGAGTGAGAACACGTGGTGTTTGATTTTCTGTTCTTGTGTCAGTTTGCTGAGAATGATGGTTTCCAGGTTCATCCATGTTCCTACAAAGGACACGAACTCATCGTTTTTGATGGCTGCATAATATTCCATGGTATATATGTGCCACATTTTCTCTGTCCAGTCTATCGTCGATGGGCATTTGGGTTGGTTCCAGGTGTTTGCTATTGTAAACAGTGCCGCAATGAACATTCGTGTGCATGTGTCCTTATAGTAGAACGCTTTATAAAAATTTGCATTAAGACCATCCTGGTCAACATGGTGAAACCCCGTCTCTACTAAAAATACAAAAATTAGCTGGGCATGGTGGCACGTGCCTGTAGTCCCAGCTACTCGGGAGGCTGAGGCAGGAGAATTGCTTGAACCTGGGAGGCGGAGGTTGCGGTGAGCCGAGATCACGCCATTGCACTCCAGCCTGGGTAACAAGAGCGAAACTCCATCTCAAAAAAAAAAAAAAAAAAAATTTGCATTATTTTAAGTCAGTAACGTGTTGGTAATTTGTTACAGCACCCATAAAAATGAATACATTTTTATTGTATTTATAGTTAGTTATATCTCATCTGATTTGCTGTGTGTCCTTGCTACAATTCAGTACTGAATTGTAAGCAACAATGCCCTGCAAAGGGCCTTTGTTAGTTTGGTACTCAATAAATGCCTAGTTACCATAAAAACTAACTGAATGAACAGATGAATTGATGCCACTGACCAATAAAGTGATCAGAGGGATAACGTGAGGACAGAGTGCCTAGCTCACTGTAACCCACACCTATTGCGGATATCCCTCTATGATGTGCTGGGTTCTTTCGGTATAATTTTTTTTCCAATAAAAAGAACAGTACATGATGCAGTTTCTAAACATCTTAAGAGATGTTAATCAAGCTGTATGGTGCACTAAAGTAGATACCTAGAAATTTGGGGTTTAAATCCTATCTCTGCTATTAGTTCACTGGTGACCTTGGGTGGGTTATATTCCAACTCATAGCCTCAATCTCCCTTTCTGTAAAATGAGGAGATTTTGAAAACATATGGAAGATATCTTTCCAACACAGTTCCTCAGTAGATCTTACATTTATGTCACCTGTTTTGCTACTCTTCCCATCTTATTTATTTTTTCACCTAGGTGAAGGGGGCCTGAATCAGTGACAGTGAGGATATAAACAGGAACAGAAAAAAAAAATTCAAGAAATAATGGCACTAAAGCAGATCATTGGAACATTTTAGTCTTCTTGAAATGAGATGACATTCCCATGCACACATAGTGGTGTGTATTTCATATGTATATTACTCATAATATTCACTTATAAACCTTTTTATTTTTGTAAGTTCAGTAGTGATGTGTCTCTTCTTTTTTTTTTTGAGATGGAGTCTCGTTCTGTCACCCAGGCTAGAGTACAGTGGCGCAATCTCAGCTCACTGCACCTTCTGCCTCCCAGGTTCAAGCGATTCTCCTGCCTCTGCCTCCTGAGTAGCTGGGTTACATACAGGCATGCACGACAATGCCTGGCTAATTTTTGTAGTTTTTTATATATATATATGCATACATACATATATATTGCACTTTAGGTTCTGTAGTACAAGGGCAGAACAAGCAGGATTGTTGAATAGGTACCTACATAGCAATATGGTTTGCTGCCTCCATCCCCCGTCACCTAAATCTGGCATTTCTCCCCATGTTATCCCTCCCCAACTTCCATAACCTGCCACTGTCCCTCCCCTATTTCCCTCAGCAGACACCAGTGTGTGCTGCTCCCCTCCCCGTGTCCATGTGTTCTCATTGTTCAATACCCAACTATCAGTGAGAACATGTGGCGTTTGATTTTCTGTTCTTACGGCAATTTGTTGAGAACCATGGTTTACAGATTCATCCATGTCCCTACAAAGGACACTAACTCATCATTTTTTATGGCTGCATAGTATTCCGTGGAGTATATGTGCCACATTTTCCTTGTCCAGTCTATCATCGACGGGCATTTGGGTTGGTTCCAGGTCTTTGCTATCGTAAACAGTGCTGCAATGAACATACGTATGCATGTCTTTATAATAGAACAATTTATAATCCTTTGGATAGATATCCAGTAATGGGATTGTTGTGTCAAATGGAATATCTATTGCTAGGTCCTTGAGGAATCGCCACACTGTCTTCCACAATGGTTGAACTAATTTACACTCCCACCAACAGTGTAAAAGCTTTCCTATTTCTCCACATCCTCTCCAGCATCTGTTGTCTCCAGATTTAATGATTGCCTTTCTAACTGGCGTGAGATGGTATCTCAATGTGCTTTTGATTTGTATTTCTCTAATGACCTGTGATGATGAACATTTTTCATATGTTTGTTGGCTTCATAAATGTCTTCCTTTGAAAAGTGTCTATTCATTTCCTTTGCCCACTGTGGAATGGGTTTGTTTGTTTGATTTTTCTTATAAATCTGTTTTAGTTCTTTGTAGATTCTGGATATTAGCCCTTTGTCAGATGGGTAGATTGCAAAAACTTTTTCCTATTCTGTTGATTGCACGTTCACTCTAATGATTGTTTCTTTTGCTGTACAGAAGCTCTGGAGGTAAACAAGATCTCATTTGTCTATTTTGGCTTTTATTGCCAATGCTTTTTTTGACTAGGAGGTAGCCTAGTCACAGTCTGCCAGCAGAGGTGTCGCTGAGCTGCCATGGGCTCTTCCCAGCTGCTGTGTGAACTTCCTTGCCCTTTTGTTTATAAAGGTATAGTTAGAACTGCCTTGGTAATGGCAGACTGCCTCAGTAATGACCGACTGCCTCATTAATGGTGGACTACCTCAGTAATGGTGGACTGCCTCGGTAATGGTGGAATGCCTCGGTAGTGGTGGACTGCCTCGGTAATGGCAGACGCCCTTCCCCCCACAGAGCTGGACCGTCCTGTGTCCAGCTGCTCTTGTTGTGAAATTCTCAGTCCAGAGTGTTTCAGATTCCTCGTCTTTGTGGGGGTGGGACCCACCAAGCCAGATCACCTGGCTCCCTGTTTCAGCCCCCTTCTTTTTGAGTTAAATGGGCAGCTCTGTCTCCCAGGCATTCCAGGCACCAGTTGAAATGCCTGCCCAGATTTGTGTGAGTTTTTGTACAGAGACCCGCTGTGCAAGCTGAAACAGCCGTGCTGGAAACTTGTGGTGCTTTTCATCCCGGGAATCTCCTGGTCTGTGGGCAGTAATAACTCATTTGGAAATGCAGATATCACTCACCCTCTGCATTGTTCTTGCCGGGAACTGCACTCCAGAGCTGTTTCTATTCGGCCATCTTGGATCTGCCTCAGTGGTGTGTATTTCTATGTGTCTTCTCCGGCCATGGCTATTTCAATCACCTTACTCAGTGTATGTCACAGGGTATGTTATCACATCACTAACCTTCTCTAGTTTCATTTTGTTATCCAACGTAAAGTAATAATCTCAAGGAAAGAAAACCTGAACCAACATTCGATTTCCTAAAATGCACACCTCAACATGTCACTTGTCTCAACAAAAATGTACAATGGTTTTCTATTGCTTCATGAGTAAATAAAGTCTCAAATCCTTAACATGGCATTGGGATCCATCTATGATCTAACCTTGACCTCCTTTACTATGTTTTAGTTCACATTGCCATATCCTTTCCAAACTTATTGCTTTTGCAATATTGTTCCACTACTTGGAAAACCCTCTTCAATCCCATCCTACTCCCTTTAACTACCAAGGGAACCTTAGTCATGCTTCAGAGCTTAACACAAATGCCACTTCTTCCATGAAGCCTTCCCTAATGCCATCAGTGAGAATGAATCACCCCTTCCTTTCCACCTTACTTGCTTGTACCCTATTTAAAGATATATTTTTATCTCTGTCTATGCAGAGTAGATTCCTGGTAGTTACTAAATCAACGCACAGTATGAACTCCAAACTTCTCGTACTTAAAAATATCTTACATACAGCCTGGTAGTTCCCCACAATGTTAAACATATAGTTATCGTATGACCTGCAATTCCATTCCTAGGTTCATAGAAGCATTATCTATAGTAATGGAGTGGCAGAAACAAACCAAATGTCCAGCAACTGATAAATAAACACTATGTGGTACATCTATACAATAGAATAATATTCAGTCATAGAAAGGAATAAAGTACTGATACATGCTACAACATGGATGAACCTTGAAAACATTATAGCACATGAAAGAAGCAAGACACAAAAGGCCACATATTCTATTATTGCATTTATGTAAAATATCAAGAAAAGGCAAATTTATAGAGACAGAAAGTTGATTAGTGGTTGCCAGGTGCTGGGTGGAGAGAGGAATGGAGAGTGACTGTTAATGGGTAAAGAGTTTCCTTTTGGAGTGATGAAAATATTTTAGAAATAGATAATAGTAATGATTGCACAACTCTGAATATACGGAAAGCCCACTAAAGTGTATACTTTAACAGGATGAATTTTATGGAATATTAAATAATTTTAGACAAATGTTAAGTAGAGGAAGGAGGCATAAGTGAAGCCATATATATTAATCTGTTTTCATGCTGCTGATAAAGACATACTTGAGAGTAGGCAATTTACAGAAAAAAAAAGAAGTTTAATGGATTTACAATTTCACATGCTGGAGAGGCCTTACCATCATGGTGGAAGGCAAAGAAGAGCAAGTCACATCTTACATGGATGGCAGCAGGCAGAGAGAGCTTGTACAAGGAAACTCCCGTTTTTTAACCTATCAGATCTTGTGAGACTTATTCACTATCATGAGAACAGCATGGGAAAGACCCACTCCATGATTCAATTACCTCCCAGTGGCTCCCTCCCACAACATGTGGAAATTTTGGGAGTTACAATTGAAGATGAGATTTAGGTGGGGACACAGGCAAACCATATCACCATACAACAGACATGAACAGATATTTCACTGAAGATTATGTACAGATGGCAAATAAGCACAAGAAAAGGTAATCAACATCATTAGTTATCAGGGAAATGTAAATTAAAATCGTGATATCACTATATACCTATAAGAATATGTATCAAAATATGAAAAAACAAATATCAAAATTAAAAGTAGTGATAGCACCCAGTGCTGTGGAGGATGTGGAGAAATTGGATCAGTCATACATTTTTGGTAGGAATGTAAAATGGTATACTTTGGAGAACATTTTGACAGTTTCTTAAAATATGAAAACACGCAATTACCATAACCCAGCAATTTCACTCCTGAAATTTACTCCAGAGAAATGAAAACTTACATTCACATTTATATTTGAATGTTCTTAGTAGCTTTATGTGTAATAGTTAAAACTCAGAAACAGTTCAGATGTCTTTTAATTAAGTGAATGGTTAAATCAACAGTGGCATATCCATACCGAGGGATATAACTCCACAAAAACAAACAAAAACAGAATGAACTATTGATATATGCAGCAACTTGGAAGAAGATTCAGAAACTTAGCCTGTATATTTAAAAAAATCTCAAAAGGTACATAGTGTCTAATTCTGATTTTATGATGTTCTTGAAATGACAAAATTATAGAGATTAGTGGTTGCCAGGGGTTACAGAAAAGAGTGAAATGCTGCTTACTGTAGCTAAAAAATGGTTGCATGAATGATACTTTGAAACACTTCTATATCTTGCCTGTGGTGGCAACTACACAAATCAATACATGTGATATAACTAAACAGAACTTAATTGCCTCCCCCCACCAACAGATACACACACAATTGAGTAAATGTGAAACTGGTGAAACCTGAATGGTGTCAATGGGATTGTATCAGTGTCAACATCCTAATTGTGATATTATACTATAGTTACACAACACGTTACCACTGGGGAAATGAGTAGAAGGTACACATGATCTCTCCGAATTATTTCTTACAACTGTATGTGAATCTAAAATTATTTCAAGACAAAGTGTTTTTTAAGGATAAGCCATGACTATATGTAATACATAACCTTTGTCAAAAGCTCAATGAGAAGAAATCAAATCAGTTATAATAGAATTAGAAATACAAAGAATACTTTTTTTTTTTTTTACAGTCTACAATGAGGTTTTTATTTTATTATTATTATTTTTTGAGATGGAGTCTTGCTGTGTCGCCAGGCTGGAGTGCAGAGGCACAATCTCAGCTCACTGCAACCTCTGCCTCCAGGGTTTAAGTGATTCTCCTGCCTAAGCTGGGACTACAGGCACACACCACCACGCTCAGCTAATTTTTGTATTTTTAGTAGAGACAAGGTTTCACCTTGTCGGTCAGGATGGTCTTGATCTACTGACCTCATGATTCACCTGCTTTGGCCTCCCAAAATGCTGGCATTACAGATGTGAGCCACCAAGCCTGGCCTACAGTGAGGTTTTCTAGCAGCAAGGAAGGCATCTGTTCATTTGTCTTTCCACTATTGCCACAGATCTTCAAAATTAAATCTTGTTAATTTAAATACTATGCTTGGCTCTAACTATGAAGATAATTCTTACTGGTTTGTTAATGCCTTCCTTCAACAATTTCGCAGCTTCTTCCCAGTTATTTTCTTTGTTTTCTTCACAAATATTTAATGGAGATCTTCCTTGTTGGTCTGTTATATGTCTATCAATTTCTGGATGATTTAGGAGAATCTGTACTATTTCAGCATGTCCTCCTCCAGCAGCAAAATGAAGAGGAGAACTAAGTTGTCCATTTAAAAGGTTTGGATTGCATTTTCCTTTCTCTAACAATATGCAGGTAGCCTCAACTTTTCCATACCAGCATGCATAATGAATGGGCGCCCAGTGGTCACTATCTAATTGGTTGACTGAAAATCTTTCACTGAGAAGACGATTTAGTAATTCTGAATCTCCTTCACAGGCGCTTCGGTGGAGAGGAAAATCGTCTACCCATTGTCGTTCCTTGTCTTCTGTGACACTGCTCATGCTTCTCTGCCATTTTTCCTGTTTAGGTATCTGGATTTTTGAGTAGTCTGGAGCTCCTAGACCAAAGTATGGATTTATTACCACTTTGTCTACCCGATTTGTATATTGAAGATCTGATCCAAACAAAGGGTTGTAAATACAGGCATCTGCTTTCTCTAGGGCTAACATTTTACTGTTTATTTCTAGTGCACTATAGCCCATATGTAGTGAGTTTTCTGTCTGACCTGATTCAGTAGCATACGCAGGATTTATGACATTAGTTTTTATCCGCTCAAGAGGAGAAGGTCGGAATAAAGCTGGAATAAAGTGAGATTGTGCGTGACGTTCATCTAACCACTTATCCAAGGCTATTAACATCCTTGCTGTAAGTGTAGCAAAGTGAGTACTGGATTCACTACAGACTCTCATAATATCTTGTAAGCAGTAAAAAACTGGGCATCCTGGGGTATATGTATATTTAGTATTATCTTTGACAACTGATGGAACAATAAATAATGATGCTTCTCTGCCCATCTTCTCTCCATCAAGAGGAAATTTTTTCATTAGTACAACTCGTTTTCCTCTGATACCCTGGTTTGCAGGAGAAATTGGTTTGGTGGTTTCTACTACATAATCCAATATGCCTTGTGTTATTTCACTGTTGCCTTGAAGTTTCGTTTCCAATAAAACTTTCTTTCTCTTTTTTTTCTGTCCTTCAATGGGAACTTCATGCAACAAAATTTCATATGACTTAGCTCTGTATTCCCGAGAATTGAGACTGGCAGTATTCTTTGGACGAATAACAGCAACATATGCATCTTCTATGTTTTCTGGATTTCCCATTGCTGGCGGAGGGGGGGGCAGGGATCGTCACCGCTTTCTCATTCCTCCTTCCCTTCTCCCAGGCACAGCAGCCTGGCCCAGCTTCCTGCTCTTTATTGTCCTTCCCTCTCCTCGCACCTCAGCATCATTCACCCCTCACCCTCTCCAGAAACTATGGGGTCCCAGGTCTTCAAAGGCCTTCACAAAGAATACTTTTTAAAAGTAGCACTTACTCTGTAACATCACTATATTTCTAATTTTAAAATAGGAAGATCAATTTGATAAACATAGTGGACAAAAGTATATATTTGTATAAGATCTTAGAGAAGTAAGTAAATTAGCAATTTCCATTTTTTTTTAAAAAAATGTGAAGCCATGGCTTTATTCCAAAAGAAGATTTTGACCACAGAGAAGATAGCTGTAGTCACCATTGACTGACTAAGATCGTTCACTATTTATTGAAAGTGCCCCTTAAAAGCAAACATTTTTTGGCCTGAGGGCTGAAAACCTCACCATTTCCCCTTTAAAGACTTCCTGGAGACAAACCAATTTGAATAAACACAAGGCTAATCTGTAGAAAAGATCTTGCCATCTGTGTGTGTGTGTCTTCAGTCAATCCAGCAGGGTAGTGAACCATGATGTGGACTCTACTTAAGCCAAGTTCCCTAATAATGTGGTCTGAATGTGTCTCCCAAAAGTTCATGGGTTGGAAACCTAATCCCCAGTGCAATAGTGTTGGCAGGTGGAGCCTGATAAGAGGTGATTGGATCACGAGGGTAGAGCCCTCATAAATGGTTTACTGTGGTTATCATGAGAGTGGGTTACTAATTAGAAGACTGGGTTGTTCTAAACCAAGTTTGATCCCTGGTGCTTTTGTTTTTTTTTAATCTCACATGCTCACTTCTGCCTTCTGCTGTGGGATGACCTTAGTCAGATGCCTATGCCATGATCTTGGGCTTCCTAGCCTCCAGAGCCATGAGAAATACACTTTTGTCTTTATAAATTACCCAATTGGTCATATTCTGTTTTATCAGCAGAAAAAAAGACTAAGACACTCACGTCTGGATACCTGTGTTGGACTGTATTTGCTGGCCAATATCTATGTGAACCTGTAAGTGCTTGTGTATTGTGTGGACGCAGGTGGACTGAAAAAGGCTGCTATATTTTGCTGCTTTTGGTTTTGCTGCCTACAGAGCTCTTAATTTGACAAGTTCATCAATTGGAATGAAGCACAGCACTAGAACGGAGGCAGACTGCCTTGCCTAATACCCCAGTTGGGCAACCACTAAATCTAAAACAGGGGGAAAGATAAAGAAAATATTGCTTTCGAAATCATGCATTAGGAAGATGGAGGAAAGGAAGAAAAGAAGCGGGCAGTCTTTTAGTGGCTCCATGCTCAAAAAAGTGACTTCATACGTCTTTCTCATCTCAGATTATTCTGATGTGCCCAACAGTAGCTGAACACTAAGTATTGGCATGAGGCCCAGGCTCTGTGACTCTCAGCTGTGCCCACACCATTGCTGAGGCAGTTCTTTTTCTCACAAATCTGGGGGTGAGTTATATACCAAAACCAACAAACATTTCCTCACATGAAGTAAGCCGTATTCCAGTGCTTTGGACCCCCAGTAGGTAGGCTCTCACCTGTGGGATTTATTGCATAGTGGTCAATCCCTTATGAAGCCATCATAGAGGCTGGCTTCAACAGGCCTGTTGTTAGCCAAGTGGTGAGTAAACATTTGATTACCCATATTGAAGAATTGGTTCACAGCTTCCTCCTCTTTTCCATTCTGGAATTCTGATTTGCTAAGGAGAACCCAAAAGGAGTCCTCTAGAAGAAGGGCCTGCTCTGATTAGCTAAACTTCCTTGCTGCATTGCACATTATGTCCTTCAATTCCAGAAGGATTATATCTCAAAACGGTAGAACAACTGATCATCTGGGTGAACAAGCCTATCAGAGGTGTGGAAAGTAAAGACTGCTATTAACCGTGAAACGTTAAAAAGGATGCCTTAGCCGGGCGCGGTGGCTCATGCCTGTAATCCCAGCACTTTAGGAGGCCGAGGTGGGTGGATCACGAGGTCAAGAGATCGAGACCATCCTGGTCAACATGGTGAAACCCCGTCTCTACTAAAAATACAAAAAAATTAGCTGGGCGTGGTGGTGTGTGCCTGTAGTCCCAGCTATTTGGGAGGCTGAGGCAGGAGAATTACTTGAACCTGGGCGGCGGAGGTTGCAGTGAGCCGAGGTTGCACCACTACACTCCAGCCTGGCGCCTGGTGACGGAGTGAGACTCTGTCTCAAAAAAAAAAAAAAAAAAAAGGATGCCTTAAGGAAATTAAAATGTTAATGGGGGCCAGGCACATTAGCTGATGCCTGTAATCTTAGCACTTTGGGAGGCTGAGGCAGGCAGATCACTTGAGGACAGGAGTTCGAGAACTGCCTGGCCAAGATGGCAAAACCTATCTCTACAAAAGATATAAAAAATTAGCTGGGCATGGTGGTTCACGCCTGTTATCATAGCTACTTGGGAGGCTGAAGCACAAGAATGGCTTAAACCTGGGTGGCAGAGCTTGCAATAAGCCGAGATTGTGCCACTACACTCCAGCCTGGGTGACAGAACGAGATTACCAAAAAATAAGTGTTAATAGGTATAACTAGAATGTTACGTTATTGAACACTTTGGTTTTATCCATAAACATAATGTCAGTCAGGAAAACATTATTTCTTCTCCTTCACGAACAGCCGTGTCTTACGCAGAGAAATTCTAAAGATGTTCAGCAGTTACCTTGATCAAGAAATGTAACAGTATAGGCTCAATAGAGTTAAAATCAGAGAAGAAATAAATATTTCCTCTCTGGAGCCCTCCTTAGTCTTGTGTGGGGACTGCTAGTAAAGACTGAGGAAGCAGGAGGAAAAGGGAAGTTAGGTACATTCATTACTACTGTTGTTCCCGGACACGAGGGATGTCAGGGTTGTCTCATTTCTTCCCTGTCTGCTCTAGGGATAGTGGATATGCATTAGAGAAATGCAGAGGCTTTACTTGCTATACAAACCAGCTGGGCTCCTGTATTAGTCCATTTACGTACCACTATAAAGAACTACCTGAGACTGGGTAATTTATAAAGGGAAGTGGTTTAATTGACTCATAGTTCAGCATGGCTAGGGAGGTCTCAGGAAACTTACAATCTTGGCAGAAGGTGGAGAGGAAGCAAGACACCTTCACAAAGCAGCAGGAAGGAGAAATGCCAAGCAAAGGAGGAAATGCCCTTTATAAGCCATCAGATCTCATGCAAACTTACTATCATGATACTGTTATCATGATTCAGTTACCTCCCACTTAGGTATTTTGATCTGACTATTGGCATTTAGACTTTTTTTCCTTTTGTGAGTTTGGCTTATTATCTATGTGCTTTTCTCCTCTAAGAACTTTGTAAGCCCTAAAACTAGCCAGTCCTCCCAGGGGCCCTATGTGCATCCCTTGCCTCCAGTCAAGACTAAAATAAGCTGGGGAAAAGGAGGAAAAAACTTCCACTTTTTTCCTTAACTCCTAGAAAAAAGACTGTTATGTATCATTTCTTGACCGTATCTCCTTGGGCCTCAGAGTAAGAAAGAAAGACCCTAGGGATCCCTCCCACAAGAGGTAGTGATTATGAGAACTACAATTCAAGATGAGATTTGGGTGTTGACACAGACAAACTATATCAGCTCCCTTTTGGCCTTTCTAGCTCATAGGGCTCTAAGAGTCCCACTATGCTGCACAACTTCAGGGGGTACCCATTCACATTAAAAGTTACATGACTGGCATCTCCTGAAGTTAACCAGTGCACGGTCTGTGTAATTGTATACAGCAGGCTTAGCTTTCTTAGGGGACTGTTAATGAAAACTGAGAAGCAGGGGAGAAAATAAGAGTTATCATGAGCTGCTGATTACAGGTTTCCCAACAGCCATGCAAGACAGAAATTACACCAAGAACAATAGTTGGGCTTCATGCTAGACTGGACAGAGAAAATGTGGCACATATACACCATGAAATATTATGCAGCCATCAAAAACGACGAGTTCATGTCCTTTGTAGGAACATGGATGAACCTGGAAACCATCATTCTCAGCAAACTGACACAAGAACAGAAAATCAAACACCGCATGTTCTCACCCATAGGTGGGTGTTGAACAGTGAGAACACATGGACACAGGGAGGGGAGTATCACACACTGGAGTATGTTGGGGGGAAAAAGGGGAGGGACAGCAGGGGGTGGGAGTTGGGGACAGATAGTATGGGGAGAAATGCCAGATATAGGTGATGGGGAGGAAGGCAGCAAATCACACTGCCATGTGTGTACCTATGCAACAATCTTGCGTGTTCTTCACATGTACCCCAAAACCTAAAATGCAATAAAAATATATATAAAAAACAAAAAACAACAACAAAAAAAAACTTTCTTACTCTGAGGCATGAGAAGTTGCGGTCAAGAAATGTTACATAATAGCCTTTTTTGAAGAGTTAAGGGGAATAAATGGAAGTTTTTCTTTTCCTAGCTGAGTTGAGTACAGTCTCCTGACTGGAGGCAAAAGATGCACATAGGGGCTGGGCGCGGTGGCTCACGCATGTAACCCCAGTACTTTTGGAGGCCAAGGTGGGTGGATCACGAGGTCAACAGATCGAGACCATCCTGGCCAACGTGGTGAAACCCTGTCTCTACTAAAAATACAAAAAATAGCTGGGCATGGTGGCACGTGCCTGTGGTCCCAGCTACTCAGGAGACTGAGGCAGAAGAATCGCTTGAACCCAGGAGGTGGAGGTTGCAGTGAGCCGAGATTGTGCCAGCCTAGCAATAGAGCAGGACTCCATCTCAAAAAAAAAAAAAAAAAAAGA
>PVKV010012193.1:40320-54305 GCA_004027835.1 Alouatta palliata | reverse complement strand
CCAGCACTTTGGGAGGCCAAGGTGGGTGGATCACGAGATCAGAAGTTCAAGACCAGCCCGACCAACATGGTGAAACCCTGTCTCTATTAAAAATACAAAAATTGGCTTGGCGTGGTGGCAAGCTTAAACCTGGGAGGTGGAGGTTGCAGTGAGCCAAGGTTGGAGTGCACCACTGCACTCCTACCTGGGTGATAGAGCCAGACTCCATCTCAAAAAAAAAAAAAAGAAAGAAAGAAAGAAAGAAAAGTTTCCCTGCACAAGCTCTCTCTTTTCTTGTCTGCTGCCACATTGTGAGGCCTCCCCAGCCACATGGAACTGTAAGTCCATTAAATCTCATGCTTTGTAAATTACCCAATCTTGGTATGTCTTTATCAACAGTGTGAAAAAGGACTGGTACAGTAAATTGGTACTGGGAGTGTGGCATTGTGCTAGATACCCAAAAATTTGGAAGCAACATTGAAACTGGTAACAAGCAGAGGTTAGAGCAGTTTGGAAGGCTCAGAGGAAAACAGGAAAATGTGGAAAAGTTTGTAACTTCCTAGAGACTTGTTGAATGGCTTTAGCCCAAATGCTGATAATAATATGGACAATGAAATCAAGACTGAGATGATCTCAGATATAGATGAGAAACTTGTTGGGAACTAGAGCAAAGGTGGCTCTTGTCATGTTTTACCAAAGAAACTGGTGGCACTTTGTCCCTGTCAGAGATTTGTGGAATGCTTAACTTGAGAGAGATGATTTAGGGTATCTGATGGAAGAAATTTCTTAGCAGCAAAACGTTCAAGAAGTGACTTGGGTGCTATTAAACGCATTGAGTTTTGAAAGGGAACCAGCATATAAAAGTTCAGAAAATTTGCAGCCTGACAATGTGATAGAAAAGAAATTCTCATTTGCTGAGGAGAAATTCAAGCCTGTACAGAAATTTGCATTATTAATGAGGAGCCAAATGTTAATCACCACAATCATGGGGAAAATGTCTCCAGGGCATGTCAGGGACCTTTGCAGCAGCCCCTCCCACCACAGGCCTGGAGGATTAGGAGGGGAAAATGGTTTCCTGGGCTGAGGCCAAGGTCCCTCTGCTGTGTATAGTCTAGGGACTTAGTATCCTGCATCCCAGCTGCTCCAGTCACGACTAAAGGGAGCCAAGGTAGACCTGAGGCTGTTGCTTCAGAAGGTGGAAGCCCCAAGCCTTGGAAACCTCCATGTGGTGTTGATCCTGTGGGTGCACAGAAGTCAAGAATTGAGGTTTGAGAACTTCCACCTAGACTTCAGAGGATGTATGGAAATGCCTGGATGCCCAGGCAGAAGTTTGCTTCAGGGGAAGGGCCCTTATGTAGAACCTCTGCTAGGACAGTGCAGAAGGGAAACATGAGATCAGATCCCCACACGAAGTCCCCACTGGGGCATTGCCTTGTGAAGCTGTGAAAAGAGGGCCACTGTCCTCCAGACCCCAGAATAGTAGACCCACCTACAGCTTGTACTGTGCACCTGGAAAAGCCTCAGACACTCAATGCCAGCCCATGAAAGCAGCTGGTAGAAGTGCTATACCCTGCAATGTCACAGGGACAGAGCTGCCCAAGACCATGGAAACCAACTTCTTGCATCAGTGTGATCTGGATGTGAGACATGGAGTCAAAGGAGTTCATTTTGCAGCTTTAAGAATTGACTGCCCCACTGAATTTTGGACTTGCATGGACCATGTAGCCCCTTTGTTTTGGTCAATTTTTTCCATTTGCAACAGCTGTACTTACCCATTTCCTGTACCCCCAGAAGTAACTAACCTGCTTTTGATTTTACAGGATCATAGGTGGAAGGTACTTGCCTTGTTTCAGATGAGACATTGGACTGTGGACTTTTGAGTTAATGGTGAAATGAGTTAAGATTTTGGGAGACTGTTGAGAAGTCATGATTGGTTGTGAAATGTCAAGACATGAGATTTAGGAATGACCAGGGGTAGAATGATATGGTTTGGCTGTGTCCCCACCCAAATCTCATCTTAAATTGTAACTCCTACAATTCCCATGTGTTATAGGAGAAACCCAGTTGGAGGTGATTGAATAATTGGGGTGGGTCTTTTTTTGCTGTTCTCACGATAGTGAATGAGTCTTATGAGATATGATGGTTTTAAAAACAGAAGTCTCTTTGCACAAGCTCTCTCTCTTTTCTTGTCTGCCACCATGTGATATGTGCCCTTCACCTTCTTCCATTATTGTGAGGCCTCCCCAGCCACGTGGAACTGTAAGTACATTAAACCTCTTTTTTTTTTTTTTTTTTTTTGAGACAGAGTCTCACTCCATCACCAGGCGCCAGGCTGGAGTGCAGTGGCACGACCTCGGCTCACTGCAACCTCCGCCGCCCAGGTTCAAGCAATTCTTCTGCCTCAGCCTCCCGAGTAGCTGGGACTACAGGCACACACCACTACGCCCAGCTAATTTTTTTTGTATTTTCAGTAGAGACGGGGTTTCACCATGTTGACCAGGATGGTCTCGATCTCTTGACCTCGTGATCCACCCGCCTCGGCCTCCCAAAGTGCTGGGATTACAGGCGTGAGCCACCGCGCCCGGCAAACCTCTTTCTTTTGTAAATTGCCCAGTCTCAGGAATGTCTTTATCAGCAGCATGAAAATGGACTAATACAAGAACCTAGATAATAAACTAAATCCCTAAAGAAAAAAAAAAAAGTATAAATGCCAACAGTCAGATCAACATACCTAAAGGTAGCAAACACAAGGCAATAACCAGACTAAGACAATAACCAGAATAAGTTAGACCATAGACAAGTGCACAGAAATGGTGAGGAAATTGTCATTCTGGTGTTCCAGCTCTGTAACTGATGAGGTAGCTTTGTATAAAACTAATGCTATTAGAGGAATTTAGGCCTCCTAAGATTAAAAATAAGCAGCAAAGTCTTTCTTTCTTTCTTTCTTTCTTTTTTTTTTTTTTTTTTTTTTGAGGCTGATTCTCACTCTGTCACCCAGGCTGGAGTGAAGTAGCATGATGGCTCACTGGAACGTCTGCCTCCCAGGTTCAAGCAATTTTCTTTCCTCAACCTCCTGAGTAGCTTGGATTACAGGAATGTCCCACCATGCCCAGCTATTTTTGTACTTTTAGTAGAGACAGGATTTTATCATGTTGGCCATGCTGGTTTCAAACTCCTAGGTTATCCATTCACCTCAGCTTCCAAAGGTGCTTGGGATTACCAGCATGAGCCACTGCACCCAGCCAGCATCATAGACGTTTATCTCAAAGTGCACACACACACACACACACACACACACACACACACCTCAAAGGAATAAATAATCCAATGATAATTCCAAAAAGTGTCTTGTTTACTGAAACTCTGATTTCTTCTTTTGATTTTCCCACCATAGAAAAAGACTTATTTTTTTGTCGACTAAGGACACATTTTCTTACAATTAGGACAATTGGGAGCCCTGTGGTTTGATTCCACTGAGAAATAGTGGTAAAAGGGACACTGAGTTGGGCTAGAAAAAGGAAAAATAATGATAAGGATAAAAAAATAATATTCCAGTTGAAGAAATCATATATATACAGATGATCCCCTACTTGCTTTGGTTCAACTTATAATTTTTTGATTTTACAATGATGTGAAAGCAATATGCAAATATTTTTTAATATAATTATATGATAAAAATAGTGTAAGTATTTTCAATTTATGATGTTTATCCAGATGTAAACCCATTTTAAGTTGAGGAGCATCTGTATGTGAAACTGACAAACAGCACAGGATAATGATCTAATAAATATAAAAATTAGATTATTGTTATTAGGAAAAGAATACAGAATTTTGTTGTGTGACGTTGAACAAATCTCTTCTCTTCTCTGTTCCTTGGATTCTTAATTTCTAAAATGAAGAAATTGGATTTCAGTTTTAGAGAGACCTGCTGCCCCTGATGCTCTTTGGTACTGTAATTGGGGGCATTCTGCACTGTGCTAGTGTTAGTATAGACCCCTGAGATCTTGCTCAGAGCATACATGGGCAATTCAGTGCTCTTTGACAAAGAGAAACAGGAGACAAAATAATGAAACAAAAACTAGCTCAGTAGAACTTAAAACTGGTGATTTCAGAAACTGTGTGCTCTGGGAACATGAGTTACCTTTCCTTGCCTCTCTTGTAGTCCCTGTTCTTCTTCTGTTTCTACTCACTCAGCATGCTCATGAATGTGGACGGACACACACACACACACACACACACACACCAAATATTTCCGTTCCTTTGGATTAATGAGCTATTTAGACCAACATCTCCCAGAGCCAGGCAAAGAAATTAAAGAGCAGCACTCACCCTGGGATATCTGTGTTATCTCAGGAGATTTATTTGGCTAAGAAGGTGGTGGGAGGTGGCAGCAAAACAAAATTGACCTGTAGGATTTCAATGATCCGGCTGTTTGGAAAGATTGATGTGTGCCGATTTCAATGGTCTCACTTGTAAGTGAAATTAATGAGTGGGGATTTCTACGATTTAGATTTTAGATTGAGACATTGACTACCTTCTGCAGAAGTCTGGCCTGCAGACCCTGACTCAACGATCGATGAATGAATGCATTTTCACACCATTACAGTGATTCAAGTGAACGAGGGATGGTGAGCTAGGGATATAAGATGTATTCTTATATCTATAACTTTCTTAATATTTCTTCCTCTTTGCAATTTTTCTGTTTCTGTCTGTTTTGGTCAAGCAGTGATGTTACCACTTGTGAGTTTACTTGCTCATTGTCATAAGCTAATGGGCTAGGCAGTGAGCTGTGGGCTCAAGTTTAAACTTTGTCAAAGCTGTTTCAAGATTTCGTAGCAGATAAACTGAGTATGCCAGGTCACTTACTATATTTATAAGTTGAGTGGAAAAAGTTTTTGATGCTAGAACCAGGGCTTTAATTTCAACTCTTTGAGTGCCAGTAAACTTAGATTAAGTGACTGAATTATGTAGTCTTTCCCAGACTTTTCCTTATTTACCTGATCTATCAGTAAATAGTGTCAAACCATTGGGCATGGAGAAGTGCAATACTGCTTTCAGTTGCTCTTTCCTTAAAGGAATCTTGATGGTATTGGGATTATAACTTAGCAACTGACTGTATAATTTATTAACATGGCAAGCTGAATGTTGGTAACATGAAGTTTAAAAGGAAATCTGAAAATATCTCTGGAAGCAGAGACTCAAAGAATATACTTTAACCATGTTCTTAAAGCCTTAGGCGGAATACCATAAATTTCACCATTGACTTTTCAGGCTAAGTTTATGGACCTTAAACTGGCAAACAGTCCTGAAAACAGTGATTCACTAGCAGAGCAAAGGCTATCTCAAATCAGTCTTTTATGGATATGTTTTCACCACACTCACATACAAATTTCTTTTACTTTCTGAGAATGGTCACAACATTTTTACTTCTTAATTCAACAAATATTACTTAATTTGGCTTAAAGTTTTTCTTTATAGGATAATGTGTGGTTTTACATGCTTAGGTTTTAATTGTTCTTCAACTAATTTGTGGGCATTTTTTATAGCTGATATATATATAATTTGTAGAGTTGTAGAGTCAGGGTTTTGCCATGTTGCCCAGGGTGGTTTTGTACTCCTGGGCTCAAGCAATCCTCCCTACTTGAGCTCCCAAAGTGGCATGCGCCACCACACCTGGCCCAGTTCTTTCATTTTACAAATGGAAAAGCTAAGGCCTGATGCATAAGCCACAGAAGGGAGTCCGTATTTTTTGAAAAGTTGGGCCTTAGTGGAGTGATCCAGTCTATAGTAGTTTCTCTTCTTGTCATGGTGTCTACTTCTGAGAGTCAGAACTAAAACCCAGCTCACATTCCTGACACTCTCCTGTGCTTTTGACGACAGACCACTTTCACAAGAAAGAGGCCATGGATTGTAGACAACTAAAATACTGGTTATTAGGAAGATTTAATCTCACAGAATTGGCTGGAAGGACTGGAGACAGAGGAATTGGATGGAATATTGTTTCAGTAACCCAGGCTAGAGAGTAGAAAAGCCTTGACCAGGGAAACAGAAAGAAAGAGAAGAAATCTGACAAAGCAAAAGACTTGATAGGACATGTTGACTGATGCTACAACACAGGATGAAGAGAAAATGGAAACGTTTGGAGCCAGGATCGAGTGGAAATATACAAGGATATCCTTGACAAAGGCATAATGGTGTTGATTCCTGTGGAAAGCAACAGGGAAAAGTAGAGGTACTGTCAGAGGTGTTTGAATCAGAGCGACTCCATTTTCAGTGAGGGCTAAGAAAATGAGGCTTGGACTTGCTGAGTTGGATTCTCAGCTAGTTAGTTATTCCTAGCCTCTAGATATTTAGGGTTAAGGAAACAAAGTAATAATGTTTACTAAACAGACCCTAACTTGGGAATGTCCAGATATCCCGCTATCTGGAGAACAAAGGTCCTCCTAATTTTACTTTAAAGATAATAACATTGAGGCTGGGGACAGTGGCTCATGCCTATAATCCCAGCACTTTGGGAGGCTGAGGAGGGTGGATCACAAGGTCAGGAGTTTGAGACCAGCCTGGCCAAGATGGTGAAACTCGTCTCTACTAAAAATATAAAAATTAGCCAGGCGTGATGGCAGGTGCCTGTAATCTCAGCTACTCGGGAGCCTGAGGCAGAGAATTGCTTGATCCCAGGAAGTAGAGGTTGCAGTGATCTGAGATGGCACCACTGCACTCTAGCCTGGGCAACAGAGCAAGACTCTTAAAAAAAAAAAAAAATATATATATATATATATATATATATATATATATATATTTAATAACATCGATTCTTGCAAAATAAAGTAACAAAGAAAATTAATTCTTTATCACAAACCCTTGTAGCAGAACACATCTTCCCACGTATACAAGCGTTATACCTAGGATGGATGCATTCATCCTCTTACTTTCAGGAACGTCCCACTCTGTCTATGGAGCAGCTGTCTTTACACAATTTTACTTGCTAAATAAACTTGCTTTTGCTTTGTACTGCGAACACGTGGTGAATTCTTTCTTGCATGACATACAAGAACCCTCTCTTGGGGTCTGGATCGGGACCCCTTTCCTGTAACAGAACCTTATTTCAGATAAGTTACATTTGAGATGATGGAAGGGTGTACAAGTACACATGTCCTCCAGGTAGGAATTTAAGTTGCAGGTTGAAGAGAGATATGAAAGTAAACAAGGCAATAAATTTTCTGAATTAGTTCAAAGGATAAAGACTGGAACATCTGCATGGATAAAGGGATATATAAATAAAAATGATTAAATGCTGGAAGCCAAAACAAAAAGCATCAGTCCATACATTACTGTCTGCAAATCTCTGTCGTATATATTATCTCATGGAATCCTTGTAATAGCTCTTGCAGATTCCATTCATTCTCTCATTCATATATTCATTCAATACATATTTGAATACCTATTCTGTGCTGGTTACTGTGGATGCAACAGCTAACAATATCCTCCAAAAGGGAAATAAGATAATAAACAAATGAGAAAAAATTTGACAGACAAGGACAAATGCTATGAAGCAAAATAAATCAAGGTAAGGTCATTGAGAGAATCAAGGGGTGCTGTTTGAAATGGGTGATCAGGGAAGCCTCTCTGATAAAGTGACATTTGAGTAATAACCTGAAAGAAGTGATGAAGTAAGCAACTCAATATCTGAGAGCAGAACAGTCCATGCAAAGTGGGAAAGTTCGGTTCATAGGCCCCAAGGCAGGAAGGCATTTGTGTGTTTAAAAAAGCAAGAAAGTCAGTGTGCCCGGAGTGGAGTGAGCAAGAAGGACAGAGTACAAGATTAGGCCAGAGAGAATAAGGTCATGTAGGATCTCTGTGGGCCATTTTCAGGACTTCCAATTTTATTCTGTGTGGATTAGAAAGCCATTGGAGGGTTTGAAGTAAAAAAACAATGTAAAGCCACTTAGGTAAAACTACAGAACTCATGAGTAACAGTGCCAGGATCCTAACCCAGGGTGTCCTGCCTCTACGTCCACAGAGTCGTCAGAGAGGTAAGAAAGGGGAACATATACCAGGATATTCCTTCCAACCCTCTGAAAGAAAATGACTTTGGCCTCATAATCCTGGAAGTCAGATGGCCCCCATGCACGCTATCCTTAAAATGAACCTTCTTTGTCCAACACTTGTCTTTTCCCTTCCTTAAGTCAGAAAGGGGAACATATACCAGAATATTCAAGAGTAAAGCCATGAAGAGATGAAAATAGAATCCTCCCTTTGACACCAGTAAACATGTGCATTCTTAACAGTTGCTTGCAAAATGAAAGGGTCCAAAGAGTACAGAGCATTCACGTACGCAGCAGCATAAAAAGGAATGATATTTAATGTGACTTTTCCCAGAGAGGGACTAAAAGTGACCAATGCCTAGGGATACCCCCTCTCTGTGGTTTAGCATCGGGCCCACTCAGGGAAGTATCCCTGTTGATCCTTGTACCTTCTACCCATCACCCACAGAGAAAATGAACCTCAGATGACTGGAGAGTGTTTCATTCTTCACATGAAAATTTAAATAGGGTGGCCATCATCTCCCACTGGGGGGATCCCCACCTCATATTCAAAATGCAAGTGATCCTCAGACTTTGGGAAAAATAATTTTCTAGAACAGGCATATCTAGGCAAATCAAATGTAAGCTGAATCTAATGTTCCCATAAAGGTAATGACATAACTGGAACTTAGAGACTTGTCCAGAAGCTTATTATCTAGATTCTTATAGTAATCTCCCAAAGACCTTAAAAAGAATAGCATTCCATTAATCTCATAAATCATTTTTATTTCCTGTATTGTTAAAGAGTTCTAAAACTTAACTATTTGAATCAATTAAACAAGGCAATGCTTTAACTAATTCTATTTATTTAAGAATGGTTCCTAAAAATGAAATACCACATGCTCACACTTGTAAGTGGAGCTAAACATTGGGTACTCATGGATACAAAGACAGCAACAATAGACATCAGGGACTAGCACAAGGGGGAGAAAGGGAAGGAGACCAGAGTTAAAAAACTAACTGTTGGGTACTATGCATAGTATCTGGGTAACAGAATTGTTCATACACCAAACCTCAGCATGATGAAATATACCCAAGTAACAAACTTGGACATGTACCCCTGAATGTAAAATAAAAATTAGATAAAAAAATGCTTTGCTGCTTTCCCCCAACACCAGGACAGGAATGTATCTGGAATCTGAAGCCAAAAAAAGATTTTTCTAAACCAGAAAGAGCTATTGAGTTACATAGGACAAAAGCTGCTTGCTCCAAGTTTTGTGTATATGATTATGGGTACAATTAAGGGATAAAAACATAATAACATCTGTAATGAAGCCTCATTGACTTGAAAGCAACCTATAGGTCACGCAAAACATTGAATTCAATCTGTACCTGCTTCTTGGGGTTACACTAACAGGAAATCCTTTGTATTAGTTAGTTCTTATGCTGCTATAAGGACATAACTGAGACTGGGTAATTTATAAAGAAAATTGGTTTAATTGACTCACAGTTCTGCAGGGCTGGAGAGGCCTCAGAAAACATACAATCATGGCAGAAGGGGAAGCAAACGTGTCCTTCTTCACATGGTGGCAGCAAAGAGAAGAATAAAAGCCCAGTGAAGGGGGAAGCCCATTGTAAAACCATTAGATCTTGTAAGAACTAACTCACTATCACAAGAACAGGATGGGAAAAATCATCCCCATGATTAAATTACCTCACACATGGTCCTTCCCACTGCATGTTGGGGATTATAGGAACAAAAATTCAAGATGAGATTTGGGTGGGGTTACAACCAAACAATATCATTTCATCACTGTCCCCTCCCAAATCCCATGTCCTCACATTTCAAAACATAATTGTGCCCTTCCAAGAGTCCCCCAAGGTCTTAAATCATTCCAGCATTAACACAAAAGTCTAAGTCCAAAGTCTTATCTGAGACAAAACAAGCAACTTCCACCTAGGAACCTGTAAAATCAAAAGCAAGTAAGTTACTTCTTAGATACGATGGGGCTACAGACATTGGGTAAATACACCCATTCCAAATGGAAAAAATTGACTGAAAGAAAGGAGATACAGGCCTCATGCAAGTTCAAAATCAAATAGGGCAGTTATTAAACTGTAGAGTTTCAAAATGGTCTCTTTTGACTCCATGTCTCACATTCAGGACACACTGATGCAAGACATGGGTTTTCATCATCTTGGATAGCTCTGCCCCTGTGGCTTTGCATGGTATAGCTTCCCTTCTGGCTGCTTTCATGGGCTGGCATTGAGTGTCCCCAACTTTTCCAGGTGCACAGTGCAAGCTGTTGGTGGATCTACTTTTCTCAGTTCTGGAGCATAGTGACCCTCTTCTTACAGCTCCTTTAGCTAGTGTCCCAGTGTGGACTCTGTGTAGGGGTTCCAACCCCACATTTGCCTATTACACTGACCTAGCAGAAGTTCTTCATAACAGTTCTGTCCTGCAGAAAACTTCTACCTGGACATCCAGGCATTTACATACATCCTCTGAAATCTAGCTGCTGGTTCCCAAACCTCAGTTCTCAACTTCTGTGCACCCATAGGCTCAACACCACATGGAACCCACCAAAGCCTGGGGCTTGCACTCTCTGAAGCAAGCCCCAAGCTCTACATTTGCACAGGTAGAGCTATGGCTGAGACACAAGGCACCAAGTCCTGAGACTGCACAAAGCAGCAAGGCCCTGGATCTTGACCATAAAACCGTTTCTCCTCCTAGACCTCTGGGCCTGTGATGGGAGGAGTTTCCATGAAACCTCTGACATGCCCTGGAGACATTTTCCCTATTGCCTTGGTGGTTAACATTTGACTCTTCATTACTTATGCAAATTTCTGCAACTGGCTTCAATTTCTTCTCAGAAAATGGATTTTTCTTTTCTACAACATCACCAGGCTGCAAATTTTCTCAACTTCTGTGCTCTGCTTTACTTTTAAACATGTTCCCATTCCAAACCATATCTTCATGAATATATAAAACTGAGTAGTTTTAACAGCACCCAAGTTACTTCTTGAATGGTTTGCTGCTTAAGTATTTCTTCTGCCAGATACCCTAAATCATCTCTCTCAAGTTCAAACTTCCACAGATCTCTAAGGCAAGGGCAATATCTTGCCAGTCTTTTTGCTGAAACACAGCAAGAGTCACTTTTATTTCAGTTACTGTCAGGTTCCTCATCTTCATCTGAGACCACCTTAGCCCAGACTTCATTGTCCATGTCAAATGGTCAAAGTCTTTAGGAAGTTCCAAACTTTCCCACATTTTATTTTTGTCTTTTTTTCTGAGCCCTACAAACTGTCCCAACCTCTGTCTGTTACCCAGTTCCAAAGTCACTTTCACATTTTCAGTTATCTTTATAGAAGTATCCTACTCTTTGTGGTACCTATTTATTATATTAGCCCATTTTCAGCTGCTATATGGCCATACCTGAGACTGGGTAATTTATAAAGGAGAGAGGTTTAATTGACTCACAGTTCCACACGGCTTAGGAGGCCTCAGGAAACTTACAATCATGGTGGAGGTGGAAGCAAACACATCCCTTTCCACACGGTGGCAGGAATAAGAAGAATAAAAACACAGCTAAGGGAGAAGACCCTTACAAAACCATCCAATTTTGTGAGAACTAGCTCACTACCACAAGAATAGGATGGGGGAAATCACCCCCCATCATCGAATTACTTCCTACAGGGTCCCTCCCACCACATGTGTGGATTATGGGAAGTACAATTCCAGATGAGATTTGGGTGGGAGCACAGCCAAACCACATCACCGTGGCATCAGGCCATCTTGAGTGATTCCAGGTGTCAGAATCTCTGAAACAAGCCCTAGCCCACACATCACTGACCTTGGGAACAAGGCCTATACATAAATGTGCATCTTGACTTAGAGCTTTTGAGGGGAAAGAGCAGGAAAGCCAATGGACCTTCTCAATGGGTTCCTTGAGGCATACTTCCTATCATAGACTCCTTTATCTGGATGGTGAATGAGTTGTGAGACCAAAAAAGCAAGTGTCAACAATGAGGTAGGGGACACGATAGGACTAGCAAAAAGACACAGCTCTTTCTAGGTTGTGTGAAGTTCCCCTCTATCAGTTTTATACTTCCCTAAATGCCAGCTTTCCTAGCCCTGCTACACATTCATCTTCTGATTGATAGATCTGTCATGATGCCCTCACAGGACTGTTTGGTTATAAATGCAAAGAATGCATAAGAATAGATTAAGTGGCTGTAAAAAGGGAAAAGCAGAAAAAAAAAGGGCTGGAGCACTAACATCCTGAGTACCAATTCTCTTGCAGGTGTTCTTTAGGGAAGGCATGCTGTAGCAGAGGAAAGTCAAAACTCAATAAAAAATGTTAAGTGTGAAGACCCTGTTGATGTATGTATTCACAAATAATGATAATTTTAAAATGGAATGCAAAGTTCACCATGCATACAGACCACAGCTAGGCATAAAAATATTGGGAGAGAGTTTAAAGGAAAGGGTTTCTTCCATTAGTGTGCTGGAGCTAACCTTCACAAGCTGGTGAGAGAAGCTTTTGTGCCTTCTTCCACCTACACAGTCAGTAACATTATGTCAGTACCTTGGAATTGGCTATGGTTAGAGTATTTTAAAAATGGAAATCGTCAATGAATGAAAATCAGGTTGTTGCTGCTGTTTTTCCTGGAGTTGATTGTTAAACATTTACCAAAACACCACTGAAAAGAACCTGTTTCAATTCTCAAAATATTTGAGGAACAGCTGAAAGGTAAGGCTGGTGTTTTACGTCCAAGGGCCTTGGGCCTCCACCACTAAACTGTAAGTCACTTGGGGGTAAAACTATACTTTGTCTCGGTTTTCTCCAAGAGTTTTTATGGTGTTAGGCCTCATGTTTAGATTTTTAATCCATCTGGAGTTAATTTTTGTATAAGGTGTAAGGAACGGATCCAGTTTCAGCTTTCTTCATATGGCTAGCCAGTTTTCCCAACACTATTTATTAAACAGAGAATCCTTTCCCCATTCCTTGTTATTGTCAGGTTTGTCAAAGATCAGATGGTTGTAGTTGTGTGGTGTTCCTTCTGAGGCCACTGTTCCATTCCATTGGTCTATATCTCTGTTTTGGTATCAGTATCATGCTGTTTTCGTTATAGTAGCCTTGTAACACAGTTTGAAGTCAGGTAGCATGATGTCTGCAGCTTTTTTTTTTTTGTTTGTTTGTTTTTTTATTTGTTTGTTTGTTTGTTTTTCTTAGGATTATCTTGTCTATGCGTGCTCTATTTTGGTTCTATATGAAGTTTAAGGTGGCTTTTTCCAATTCTGTGAAAAAAGTCATTGGTAGCTTGATGGGGATAGCACTGAATGTATAAATTATTTTGGGTAGTATCACTATTTTCATGATATTGATTCTTCCTAACCATGAGCTTGGAATGTTTTTCCATCTGTTTGTATCCTCTCTTATTTCCTTGAGCAGTAGTTTATAGTTCTCCTTGAAGAGATCCTTCACATCCCTTGTTAGTTGTATTCCTAGGTATTTTATTCTCTTTTTAGCAATTGTGAATGAGAGTTCACTCATTATTTGGCCCGCTGTTTGTCTATTATTGGTATATAGGAATGCTTTCAATATTTGCACAATGATTTTGTATTCTGAGACTTTGCTGAAGTTGCTTATCAGCTTAAGGAGATTTTGCGCTGAGACAATGGGATTTTCTAAATATATAATCATGTCATCTGCAATACCATCCAGGCCATAGGCATGGGCAAGGACTTCATGACTAAAACACCAAAAGCAATAGTAACAAAAGCCAAAATAGAGACTTGGGATCTAATTAAACTTAAGAGCTTCTGCACAGCAAAAAAAAAAAAAAAAAAAAAAAAAAAAAAAAAAAAAAAAAAAAAAAAAAAAAAAAAAAAAAAAAAAAAAAAAAAAAAAAAAAAAAAAAAAAAAAAAAAAAAAAAAAAAAAAAAAAAAAAAAAAAAAAAAAAAAAAAAAAAAAAAA